>NW_004624875.1:3542633-3560280 GCF_000247695.1 Heterocephalus glaber
CTCCCTCTCACTCCAGCCTCCACCAGCCTCACTAGGCTATTTACTCTCTTTATCCTCTGTAATAATGGAAAAACAATCTCTGCTCCTATTTAAGTCCAACTCCTCCACTTATATTCTGGATAATACCCTTTCTTATCTAATCAAGGACTTCACTCTTCAGTATTATCTCCCTATTCTGTCATAGATGTCTCCCTTGCTACTGGATAACACCAACAGTCATACAACAGTACCTTGATTCCATTTTTCAACCCGGCAGCCATGCATTCTACAGCGGAAACTCCAAAGGCAGCTGTCTCGCCGTCTGGACTTGCTTCTCCACTTCCTCACCCCATTACCACCACCTTCTCTCCTCACAGTATGCCACCCTCTTCCCTATTGTTGGCTCCAACTCCCTCTTCGGCTAATAAAGTAGCCGAGGGCTCTATTGGACCTCTAGTCTGGAAGATGGCCTAGGGTAGCAAAAACAAAATCATGGTTCTATTGAGGGTATTCAGTGCTCCTTATAGGTTGTAAAGGCAACCTCTTACCACCAGGAGCTTAAAGACTAACTGAAGATAAAGAACACATGCAGAGAAGAGAAGTACTTTATTTGACATATTACTAGGTACTAAATATTTTCACTACATTATTTCCTTATTCTTACAAAAGACTCATGAGTTCAGTATTATGAAAGTCTAATTTTTTTATGAAGACACTCAGAGGGATCGTCAAGAGCAGATCCAGGGGAAAGTGGCTCCAAAACTCCCTCTTTTTTCTATACTCTGCTACTTTTAAATATAAACATCCAAGGTGTGGGTTTTGCTAGGGATTTTATTCCAGTCAACCACTTTAAAAGAAGCTATATTCACCAGTCACCTATAGCAGGAAGCATCCATTGTATTAGGGCCTTAGCAACCAACACTGCAGTGTTTTCTAAGGCCCAGTTAGTGATCACCACAGGAAAGTTGTGTGAGCCTATGGCACAAGGCCGCAGCGGGCACTCAGAGCTCTCTCGGTTAGCACCTAAGCCAAGTTGCCCCAGCAGCCAAGCCTCAGATAACAGTTGTTTTTCTAAACTAAAACCTCAGTATTCGGGTTTAATTGAGTGTTGGCACTTTGTGATAAACAAGTGGGTTTGGGGCACAGTTTAGGCACTCGGTCTCTAAAAGTTTCGCCATCACTGCTATAGCATATTCAGGGACCAAGAATGTGAAAGGCTTGGGTCAATTAAATTGTCCCTCTTTGTGCCAAGATGATTAAATAGTCCCTGTGGGTCTTAGGTCCTCTTGAAATTGTGAGATACATAATGGAGACCTGTAAGTTGGGTTGTGAGAATAGCACCATCTCACCTGACAGTGCCTTGCAATGTCCCTGCAGTCTAAACCTACATACTTCCTGGGAGAGCAGCTGCTTCTTGACTGGCATGTTTGGATCTCTGCAATGGAGTCACTGGTGGCCTATAAATCTACACTTACCAACGAATCTAACTGCAAAACACTTGTCAACCCTACCTTTTTCTCGTCACTGAGATTCATTTTCTCAGTCACGTGTTAAAATCCCCAGGGCTCATAAATATTTCCTCTCCCACACAAACAAAAATGCATCATGATAGAACCCCAAAGTTCTTGGGCCTCACCATCCTATAAGTAGTTTTATGGTTTGAATAAATGTCCCCCATGTGTCAGCTGCTATGAGGCCAACAGTTTCCTCTGCTATGTACTCCAGCTATGGTTTCCTACCTTACCACAGGCCTGAAAGCTTCAGAACCGACAGACTATGGGCTGAGACCTGTGAAGTCATGAGCCAGGATACACTTTTCCTCCTTACAAGTGCTTTATCTCAGATATTCTGTCACAGTGATGGAAAGCCAATTAATACAGGCAAGAATGAAATTACATCTGAATTATAATATGGCTTAGCACTACTTAAATGTAACAGGAGTATAATACTCCTTAACAGTTCCACCGACACCATTATTGAGAAAAAATTAATAGTGACTTCAAGATAGGATCCGAAAATTACTGTCTTTGGGAGTGCAGTGGAAGGGGGAGACACGGGGGTGATGATGTTGGATAAAAAAAAAGAGGTCAAACTGATTTTTCAGAAGAGATGCAATTAATTAGAATTCACATTATATTAATTAGCTGACTTGCCTCAGTGGAATTTTATTCCTACCTGGTGTGAAATCCAAAACTCATATCTTGAACAGCAGGCAGCTTTTCTCCAAGTGATAATCTGGGGATCAGTCTCTTTCCATCATATGGTCTTCAACAAGTTCAACATGTGGCATCCAAGATAATTTTCCTTTGTGCTTCAACTAGCAATAGGAAGAAGAGTATAGGGAATTGTCCAAGAGGAGAAGGGAAGTCAGGGTGGGGAAGTAGGGTGCATCATATCTGCCTATATTCTATTAGCTGGAACTCAGCTCCTTGGCCATAGCTAACTGCAAGGAAAGCTGCGAAATGTGATGCACCGTGCTGTTGGGAAGGAGAAATGAGTCTGCTAAAGAGCCAGTCGGCCTCTGCCACTTCCAGAGAGGCTCACCTCCCTAACTGCGGCCAAATCCATAGAGACTGACTGGGTGTTTACTTACTGGGGAAGCATTCCCCAGAGCCATCCTTGTCATATGTGTGTACTTCCAAACAGCTTTGCAAAAGGAAAACTTAACCATAAAAGCTGGATCGGCATTTCTGACAACCTGTAATAAAAGAAGGCTTAAGTCTTTTGTATAAGTTAGCCAGAAGAAATAATCAGATACAGGTTCCTCACCCCCATCTGAACAAAGTGTGAGGCTTATTCACCCAAGGGAATCTACTTGCTAGCCTTTCAGGTAGTTTGACCAAATGAGGAATTCTAGATAGTTCTGTGGAGATTGGAGAGAGAAGCAAAGAGCCATTCCAAGGCCAAACTCTGAGCCCTGTAATATTAATATTTGGATTAAAATCTAGTGGTTGGGAGTCAATAAGGAAAAAGCTTAAGCGTTGTGTGGGAGACAGTTTGGGATTTGGAGTCAGAAAGATTTAGGTGATTAAGAAGCTGTGTAGACCCGGCGCGCGTACTGGCTGCCTGGCTGCGCTGGTCCGCGACGCGCTCTCGCCCGCACTCTCGCCCGCTGTGTGCATGGTCGCTTGGTGCCTTCGCCACCCGCCACGACCGCTGCCGCCTCGGGACCGGCTGTATGATTAGGCCACAATCTTCAGTGAGTAGACATATTCCTTTCTGTGGTGTTCTTGGTCACACATTTATGGAGTTTCTGAAGGGCAGTGAAGATTACTGCCAGGCTCAGCACGACCTCTATGCAAACAAGTGAACTCTAGGGATCCATTACTGCTCCGCCAAGAAGCCCCGGGAGAGAGGCTCACCTGGACACAGAAGTGGTGAATTGAAATCGTAGAGCATTTTACAAGAGTTCTGACCTGGATGGGGTAACCTTAGGGCACTTCCTTTCTCTTGCCTCAGTATTACTGGATTGAAGGATTGCTGCTTCTTGTTAGGAGGTTGATTCCATTTCCCAGTACTCCCAACACCATACTCAAAGCACTGAGAAGTTCAAGTGGAGTATATTGAAGTAGACTTCTGTTGCTTGCATCATTTCTATTCAAGTTTTAAAATCTTTTGTAATCCTCTTAAGTTTTTTTAAACTAAATTAATAATGGCTCGAATGAACCGCCCAGCTCCTGTGGAAGTCACATACAAGAGCATGAGATTCCTCATTACACGCAATCCAACCAATGCAACCTTAAACAAGTTTATAGAGGAACTTAAGAAGTATGGAGTTACCACAACAGTAAGAGTATGTGAAGCAACGTATGACACTACACTTGTAGAGAAGGAAGGCATCCATGGTTTTGATTGGCCTTTTGATGATGATGCACCACCGTCTAACCAGATTGTTGATGACTGGTTAAATCTTGTAAAAATTAAGCTTTGTGAAGAACCTGGTTGTTGTATTGTGGTCTATTGTGTTGCAGGCCTGGGGAGAGCTCCAGTGCTTGTTGCCCTAGCATTAATTGAAGGTGGAATGAAATACGAAGATGCAGTACAGTTCATAAGACAAAAGCAGTGCAGAGCTTTTAACAGCAAGCAACTCTTATATCCGGAGAAGTATTGTCCTAAAATGTGGCTGCGCTTCAAAGACTCCAACGGTCACAGGAACAACTGTTGTATGCAATAAAACTGGGGTGCCTGATGCGACTGCCTTGGACGTGCCGCTTGAGGCAGGACCTGACTGTCATACAGATTAGCCCCATGTGTTGGCTCGGTGAATGAGTCTAATGAAGCGTCCGTAGGAGCATTGCAAAGCAGTTATACAGGCTATACACAAGCTTAACAGAATCGCAATCTCTGTATTTGGGTTATGATCAGCACATTTGGACAATTACCTCAAGATTCTTACTGTTCAGCATTTAAATTGTGCTTATCATTTGTACCAATTGACTTTCCTGAAATCATGCAGTACTGAGTTATGATATTCCCATGGCAGAATCTTAATGATACATAAGAAATTTAGAAAGATTAGGTGCCAAAATACCCAGCACAGTACTCTTACATTTTTAGTATCACATAGAACCAAAATTCCAGGAACTAAGAATACTCTAGACCTGTGGTTTATTCCTTCAGTCATTTCAAACATGGTAGGGCCTATGTGGCTATTTGCCCGCTCACTTTATGTTTACATCTCACACTCATACCAGTATCCATCAGGTTTACTTAAACATTGATTGTTCTTTTTGATTATTACCAAGTCTTATGGTGATTATTTAATGTCTTTCTACAAGTCTTACTTTGTGCTGTTCTGGGAAACCTCCATTTTGAAAATCTACACTGTTACAGAAACACATGCCTTTAATGTCTCAGACAAAAAAGCCTTACAGTTAATTTAATGCTTGTACTCCGAGGTGCAACTTAACAGGGAGGGCCTGAAAAAAGACTAGGAGTAGGCTATTCAATATTTTTAGTAAAATGTTGCTTTTGTCTTGTGCAGAACATGTAGAATATGCTCTTTAATTTAGTAAATATTTTTTAAAAGGTATAGATGCTTTGTTATTGTAGCTAGAACAATTTTTAATCATAAAATTTCTGAAATTCTTGTAATTTTTTCCATACTTATCAGAAGTTGTTTACCAACTTATTTTTATTTGAAGTGTGATTTTTTTTCCTTCTTTTCCCAACCTCTTGCAAAAAACAGAAGTGAGTTTCTGCTAATAAATTGAGTAGACATCTAATATTTTATATGCCTTTTGAGCTGTGTAATTTAATATTTGGATACTTGATAATTTGTTTTATTATGTAATTGATAAAATGGTGATGTGTATTAATGTTAGTTCAACCATATATTTATACTGTCTGGGAATGTGTGGTTATAGTTCTGTGGGACAAATAATTTGTCAGTGTTCACCACTTGTAAAAACAGTGTGAGAGCTTAAACATCATCTAAATAAATAATGAAATAAAAAAAAAAGAAACTGTGTAAACCTAGGCAAGTTACCATCTCTTCATGTGTAAAATAGAGATAATCTCAGAGAATGTTTTTGACAAAAGGGGTGGAAATGGGAGATATACACATGTATACGTGTCATAAATGTGGTACATGGCAGTCCCCAATATGTGGCAGTCCCCTTTCACCCCACCACACTTCTCATTGTCAAGAGTGGCCTCCAGTCTTCAGTAATCTTGATTATGAGGTAGAAGATGTTTACCTTGGCTTCAAAGCTTGTGTGAAAATATGTCATTACTCAATGATTAAGAAGTGTCTATATAGTCCAGAAAGTTCAGCCCTTTATCAGGGCTTAGGCTTCCAAATATCTGTGCCATGACTCAGGTTGCACATGCCAGCCCAGTTCCATGGGATAGATAGTAAGATCTCATCCTATTTATGCCGTCTGCGTTGTCTTCAAAGGGAACTCTATTCAGCAACATGATGTTGGTGTTAAATAACTTGCACTCATTCACACAGATATCTACTAAGTTGGAGTCAGGACCTGAGCCTAGGTGATCTGGCTCCTGAGCTCAGATTCTTACCTGCTACCTGGATCTGGTAAAGAATGGAAGGGTTTAGGTATGAGGCCACATGCTTGTCATTCTTATAATGTCCAGATCTTATCGTACAGTCCCTGACACCAACCTCAGCCTTGGTCTCACGCTCTACTTTCAGGGCATCGTGGGCAGGGGATCTGGTCTGTGAGACAGTTGAACACATATTAGTCATTGCCAATAACAACCCCCTCACCTCACAAAAGTTCTCATTGGTAGCAGGAGCCTTGTGGGTGAGGACAGTGCCATTTATACAAATTGCTGTGTTCTTTATCACCTTGTGCAGAAATAACATAAGAATGTGGTGTCTTTATTGACCCTTCCCTAGCTAATGACTCTTTAGGCTGGAACTGGTCACTCACTAAGCTTCTTGACCTCCATATGGGAGTCATAAACCTACACAAGGTCACTGAGCTGACAGAAATGCTAGCTTAAGCCCTAGAGTTTCTTCATGGTTCAATTTATAATATCAAGCAGAATAAAATATGTACACGTCCAGGCTCCTTTTCATTTATTTTGTAGTATTTTCTTAGTAATCCAGTATACTTCTGCATGTGCTATCTATAGTGCCTTACTCTAAGGAACAGAAAAACATATATCCCTGATAACAGAATCTCATAATAGTGGTAGCTGCCACTTTTGAGAACATTCTGCTAAGAGTAAGAATGTATGTAAAATTTCCTCTAGTTCGCTCAACAATAAGGTAGGAGTTATGATTAAATGAGGCTCAGAAAAGAAAATTAATTTTCCCAAGGTCATATAGCAAGCATTGGAGCCAGGTGTAAATCAGATCTGTCACTCTCCAGATTTTTACTCCTGTCCACTATACTATACTTGCATCAGTCTTATTTTCCAACTTTATGACCTTAGCACACAGCCAGAAATAAGGCCCATATGGTGTATCTCCACTTTCACTAAAAAATTTACAGTTTTTGGTGGAGGATCCCACCTTTGATTTGATTGAGCACCAGAATCTACTCTTTAGCTCGAAACAGTTCTTTACTAATGATGAACTGATCGCTAAAATCATACTAGATGAAGCAGAATTTTGTGCTCTCAAAAGCTCATTTATCTGTGCCAAGAAAGGAATAAAAATTACTTTCTAAGAATTTGGACTTACCCTGACAGTAATGTGTGCCATGTGACAGCACCAGCCTTGGAGTTTGATCTTGGTTCTACCATTTAACTGTTATTTTGTCATGTTACTAAACCTCTCTGTGGCTTAGTTTTACATCTGTAAGATGATAATAATGTCTTTTTTGGAAAGCATGTGTAATTTCCTAAGTAAATGGCTCTTCAAATGCCCCACTCCTTGAAAACACACAAAGGGCCCTTAGCAGCTTTGTTTATACTATCAGTTGGAGAGATGCCTGACTCAGACTAGGCCAAAGGAATTCTTTCTCTCTCAACATTCTGCTCATCACTTTTCTCCTACCCTACTGTTTGAGACAGGGGAAGATGGTTAGCAAAGGGTGAAGGATGAAGTAGATGTGAGAGTAAAGCAGAGATGATCCCCCTGCGACATCATGCTGAATTCTTCCTTTTGACTACTGGAATTCTGACAAACCCCCTACTGCCTTGTTAGGAGCATTAGACATGCAGCTGTCTGTAAAAAGCTAGAATGATGAGTGCTCAGTAAATAGCATTTGTGAATTTTATTCCCTTACTTCACATCTGGGGTAGATGTCTCTTCAGGCATGGGTCTTGTTGAGCTTCTCAGTTTAAACAAGGGAAAGCAAGTTTCTTGATGCATTATGGACCAGCAACATTTAAATGTCTATTTAAATTGTCAACACAAGGTGCACCACAAGTTAAAACCATAAGGATAATTATGTACCAACGCCTGGGAAAACCTCTGAGGGTTGTTGATTCTTTCTTGGGCAGGTGGAAAGCCCAGTAATTTGTGTTACACTTGGCAGTCCTGGGGGAACAAGATGACACTTGGTTTCCACTTGAATCTTCTGTGTATGAACAAAACATTGTCTTTAGCTCTTGTACCAACACAGTTTCTGGGGAATACTTATTTGTTTACTTCATCTCCTTCCTCTAAAGTAGAAGCTCCTTAAGCGAAAGTAACACCTGACTTGTTCTCACCACACTTCCAGTGTTTAGAACAGGTTATGGGACACCATGGGACATCAATGAGAATTTTTCAAAAAATGAATGCATTCATAACATGTTATGGAATGAATCCATAACATTCCTATGGTGGGATTCAAGTGGAAGTTTACTCAGCTCCAACGCTGCACCCTTCCAGCCGTTTGAGTCTATTTGGACCTCCCATTCTGCCAACTTAACATGTTCCTGCTGGCTTGAAGCACCATCAGGCAGCACGGCACAATCAAGCATGTACAGCCCCATTCTGAACATGTTAAAGACCCCCAGTATGCATCCTATGCAGTCCCATCTTCAACCTTGTTCTCCAAAAATCCCTCTAACTCTCCTATCCTCTCTGCTGCTGCCATTTAGTCAAAACCCCCACTTATATCTCTTATGTATTACATAATAACTACTGAAGATAATAAATAACCATCCCTGAGCACCAAACACAAAAGATAAATACAACCTCATCTGAAGCATCAAAATACTCAAGTAATTCACAGGAGAAAAATGTCAAGTACTACTACTACTAATTAAGAATAATATGATTAGGGGTAAAGAAAGGAAAGAATATGAGAAAAGGGAAAAATAGAAACTAAGTCTTTATAAATAGGGAGGGGTGGAGGGGTTGAAAGGAAGGCAGGGAATTGGGGAAAAAATAAGAACCAAGATATATCACGTAAAGGTACAAATTCCCAATGATGAATGTCGTCATATTGTGTAGGGAACAGGGAAAGGGGACGTTACTAGAACCTCTGCAGTAAGTCCTAGTCTCCTGCGACCCATGGCAGCACAAGGCAAATTAATTTATTATACAGGAAAGGTAGAAAAATGAGACTTTGAGAAGAAGCTGAGTTTTGGGCCTGATCAGTGCTGCTCTGGGTGGCAAAAACGAAAGCCCCCAGCTTACCCCACCTTTTATCCAGTACATCGGGAGAAACAGATGTAACAAATGACCTGCAGAGAGTTCAGTACATCCGTGTAAACAAGATATAACAATCCAGGAGCAATGAGGAACTGAGTAGATATTTGTTCCTCCCAGGATATCTTCAACTGGTGTAATCTTGTCCTGGAGCATCACAGCATCACCAGATCATTGAGGTCTCAGTTGTGACCGGGGGCCAGAATGGAATTATGTCTCAAGATGCCATAGCTGGCCTGTAGGCAGGAGAACTAGGCCTAATCAAATG
Organism: Heterocephalus glaber; assembly: GCF_000247695.1. Next base: position 3,551,936 of record NW_004624875.1, read on the forward strand.
ATTTTTCCCTAAAATTATGTAGCATTGCTCCCAACAATATTGTATACCTAAAATGTACCAATAAATTTAATGAATAAAAAAAAGAATATAGTGTGATAAAAACTATGACAAGATGAGTACTAAAAGAAAGTTACTCCCTCAAGGGTTGAAGTTGAGGAAAGTTTCAGAGCTGTGTCAGTCACCTTTTCATTGAAGTGACAAAATACCTGCTCAGACTGCAGTCAGCTATCTGCATTGTTTTAGGCCTGTGGCCATGGAGAAACATCATAGCAGAAGGGTGTGGTAAAGGAAAGCTGCTTACCTCTTGGTAGCCAGGAAAAAGAGAGAGAGAGGGAGACAGAGAAAGAGTGACACAGAGAGATAACAAGATATACCCTCCAAAGTCATGGCCCCAGTAACCCACTTCCTCTAACTGGATTCTACCTCCTAATAGCTCATTCAGCTATGAACTCATTACCAATGGATTAATCCACTGATAAGGTTAGTGTCCTCATGACCAAATAACCTCTTGGGCCCCACCTCTGAACATGGCTGCACTGGAGATCAAGCATTCCATATGTAAGTCTTTGGAGGACATGGCATATTTGAAACATAACAAAGGTGGCATTTAGGCTGAGCCTTGATAGATAGGAAAAGTTTAGACAAACAGAGAGGGGAAGGTAAAAGGAGTTCCAAGTTCAAGGAACAGCCTGCACTGGGTGAGTAAAACATGATACACTAGCCTAGATGCAGCAACCAGAACAGCCCAGAGTGCCTGGGTGGTGGGCAACAAGAGAGGAGGCAGGGAAGTAGGCTTGGACCCACTGCCAAGGCTCTGAAGGCCCCACTCTACTCTGACCTACAGGGTCAAATGAGGACATGCTTAGGGAATGCAAAATAAAATCCATATGAGGACATCTAAAAAGAAGTGAGTTAAATTTTGACATATCTTTGACTTTTGTCCAATTTCCAAAAAAATCTTTATTTCGGGCTGTAGAATTTTTTAAATTTGGAATCACAGATCAAGAATATCACTAACATTTTTGATGGTTAGGGTCTCTAAAGGTTTTTATCAGGCTGTAGCACTGTTGCCGAAGTTAGATACCAGGCAATCTGGGCTAGGCAGAACTGAGTTAAAGCACTTTTTAAATCTGCTTTATGCATAACTGTACCCTTAACCCCCTTAGGAATCTTAGCAATTTATAAGGTCAGTTGTTTGCCCAAAAGACCACTAATGGTGGCATTTCAGGATCTGTAACAAATAAAACAAAATAGGGAGGATCTCTTCATGCAGCCCCAGAATTAGGAACTAGGCCCCCTTAAAAAGTGCTCTACAGGGCCAGGGATTTCGCTCAGTGGTTTCCACACCTGCTGCACAAGCACAAGGACCTGAGTTCAATCCCCAGTACCAAAAAAAATCAAAAACAAAAACAAAAAAGTGCTCTACTTTCTAAAATGAGAGGTGATACTCTTAAGTGAAATAAATAGGACACACGTGTAAATACCAAATCGTTTCTCTAGTGTGAGAAACTGAAAGTTTAAATAAGGACTAAAAGGTATAATGGATCATGTGAAATAGGAAGAAAAGGGACAAAGGGAAAGGGGAAGTGGGAGGAGTAGGGGAAAGGAAAGAAGGGAATGGAATTAATATGAGAAAATGGAAAATTGGAAACAAAGTCTTTGTAAATAGGGAGGGGTAGAGGGGCTGAAGGGAGGGCAGGGCAATGGGGAAAAAATAAGAACCAAGAGAGATTATGTAAAGGTCCAAATTTCCAATGATGAATGTCATATTGTATACCTAAAATGTACCAATAAAATTAATTTTAAAAAATAAAAAATAAAATGAAGTCAGCCATCTCCCCAGGGGCTTGTAAAGAAGCTGCAGACTGGTCCTGCTACCATTAACCAGCTCAGGCATCCTCCTTAACTAATGTGAAGTATCCTTTGGAACACAATGTTCATGGCCAAAAGTTATACATCTCTCCCCTGCTATCCACGCCACTGGGGAAGAAAGAGGGCATGTCCTCTACCCTCAGACCAACAGGGAGAGTGTGTTTTAGGAAATCATTCTTCTAGCCGGGGATTTAGCTCAGTGGTTCTGGTGCCTGCCACGCAAGTGCATGGTCCCGAGTTCAATCCCCAGTACCAAAAAAAAAAAAATCATTCTTCTAGATTAGAAGTGCCTACAAAAAGGAGGAAATGGGCCATAGATTTAGCTCAGTGCTTCCGCAGCCTGCCCTGCAAGCACAAGGACCTGAGTTAGATCCCCGGTACCCAAAAAAAAGGAGGATATGAAATCTTACTGCTAGCTGCCTGGTTCCTACAGCCCCACCCATAGGTCCACCCCAGTGCTCCAGAATGAGAGACATCCTACAAGAGTTTAACTTCGATGTCAGGCGTTTAGGTTCACAGAAATAAAGTTGGGAAAAGTGAAATGAAAGAAAATACATATATCATGCAGGCAAAGATAACCACACCTATGGCAGTGCCCAGCAGCAGAGAAACAGACTACACCAGAGGGGGACTGAGGAGGACTACTGCGTCAACAGCAGATTGTGGGGGAACACCCTGCTAGCTCTCCCAACTGCCTCTCTGTGCCCTCAATTAGATGTGAGAGTCCCAGAGCAGGGAGGGTAAAGTGAAAGAGCAGGCTGCACCCTTGGCTACCTAGCACCCAGCTCCCAGATAGGAGTTTCTCTGATAGTATATCCTTCATGCCTAGAACATATTCTTCATGCCTAGCACATGCCTGGCCCACAGCAAGCAATATAATACTTGTGTTGAAAATGAATGAGTGGATGCAAACGCATGTAAGTGCTTATCTCCCACCCCACCCCAGATTTTCTGATTTAGAAGTCTTACTTCTCAGTCAGAGGAGGGTGTTCCCTTGGCACAGAGCTCTGCTTAAGTAACATGGAATTACCTAGGGCAGACGTGGTGTGGATTTCCAGCAATGTCAGTTTCTGGGCAGGGCTTGGGCTTCCACAGACTGTAGACCTGCCTCTGGCCCTGCATTCCAGCTCAGTGGGTGAAAGGTATAAACTTCAGGCCTCTCAACCATGCTGCATGGTTACCAAAGACTTCCAACAGCAGCATGAAGTTGGGAAGTCTACTTCTTCTCATGATCCTCATCACCCTCAGCCTAGGGGTGCAGGAGCTACAGGCTGCAGTGAGACCACTGCAACTGTTGGGTGAGTCTAGTTCCAATCTTCTCTGAATGAGAGAAGCAGAAAATAGGACATCAGGAACCAGTGTGTACAGGAGAAGGCAGGGAAGAAGGGAGAAAAGGAAAGAATTTTTCCTTCAGGCTCTCCTTGATGGGCACCACTCTACTCCTCGGAACAGAATCTCTCTTCTGCTTCTACTTTCTCCCTGCCTTTCCCTGGGTCACCTCTCTATCTGAACTCTCCACTCCTCTTCTGCCCTCTCATCAGCTGTTCTCCATACCCGGTATCTCCCTATCTACCAACTTCTTCCTTGGATCGCCTAGAGAAAATATTTTCTTAGTCATGTTAAACATGAATCATCTCAATCTCTTCTCCTTTTACCACTTTTTTCTCAAAGGATTATTCTTAATTCTCTGCCCTTACTTCCCCTTAACTCATTCCTTAATCCCTTGAAGATTGGCCACAGCCTCAATTTCTGCCCCATTAGTCACCTGAAGCATCTCTCCCAGGCTCTGTGGACTAATGTCCTGATGCTCCTCAATTGCAAAGTCTTTAACCTCTGCAGCATTTGATGCTATTTGCCACTCCCTCAATTCACAAACTTTTTTTCCTTGCCTAGATTATCTTTCATGGCATGTTATTATTTTCCCTAAATATTGTTGGATCTAAAAATGTTTCTTGCATATGTTCCATTCCACCTCCCACTGTTTCCACCCCTGATTACCCATGCTTGGACCATGGCAATAGCTTCCGAACAGCTATCCTTGCCGCGCTGTGTATTCTGCAGTTTTCGTGCTTATTAAATCCCATTCCATTTTATGTTCTCACACCGGAATCACATCCTTCTCTTGGCCTTTTAGCTAAAATCCCAAATTCACAGGTCCTGAAGACCTGCCAGCTCTCAGGAGCTTTGTCCCTTGCATACTTTTTCTGTTTAACTTTCAGGTGCTCCATAATATTTTCCCATCCCTCCTTTTGCCTTTCCTCCTGGAGTCCTCTTATTTCAGAGTGAGGAGTGAGGCGGATGAGGGCTCTAGAGTGCAAGACTTAAGGAGGCGTTCCATCTCAGGGTTGTACAAGTATCTCCTTAAATCCTGTGCCCTTGGCACCTCGCTGGCCTTCCCTAATCCCAGGCCTGTTGCATTTTCTCCTTGTGAATTTTTGCTAGTAATTCTTTTCTTTTCTCCCAACACTCCACTTGCCCATCCCTCCCCCAATTCTGAATTTAAAGTTCTGTACTTCAAGATTCATCTTTTCTGATTAACCTAATCAAAAGTACTATCTCTTCTGAGCTCCTTGAGTTCTCCGATTCACCTTCCCTTTGCTACTTTATAAGTCTTATCTCCATTGTTAGACTTTAAACTGCATGTTTTACATCTTTGTAATTCCTGAATAACTTCCTCTATGCTTTGTATATAGTAACAAATCAATGGGGAAATACTTAATAAGTGAGGAAAGGGCTGTGAGTGGGAATAAGAGGTCTTCAACCTTCTCATCACAAATCAACAACAGCTACCAGAAACATGATGGACTCACACTGGTTTTCTCTGAGGTCTGTAAAGTACATTGTAGACATTCCACTAGTCCCTTTCTTACACCTCTGAGACACTGCTAATCACCCATGACACTTCTTGTCTCTAAGCCTGGGCGAGGCATCCAAGCCTGCTCAATATAGCATGAGATGGCCCCCTTTATGGATTAGAGTTGACACTGGAGAATGATCCTCATTTCTTCTGCTGCATCCAAGGCCCCATTTTACAGATAAGAAAATAAAGGCCCAGAGAAGTTCAGAGATAGAATCAGGTAGAGAAATTCCTAATAATAGCTGAGTAGCCAACTAAGCACAACATACGTTCATCCAGAGGACTGCATAGTATTTTGCTAGAAGCCCCATTAAGGTCTTTTTAGACCTACTTCATTGGTCCTCAAGATCAATATTGAGCCTCTGGGAACTTGAGGAGCCTTCACTCACCTCAAAAATGATTCCTTGGAATCTGGAGGTGCACTCTTCATGTGGACAGCTTCACCACGTGGGAGAGCAGCAGCACAAGCCTAGGGATCGAGCAGGTCTAGGATGTATCCCACTTCTGTACCTACTAGCAGGCCAGTCACATCTGTGAGCCCCAGCTCCAAAACCTATAAAATGGTACTAATTAAGACTCACCACATACTACTCACTACTCACTGCAACACACCCTTGATGGCGTTCAGTATATGCAAGTCTCCTTTTCTCTGTTCCATTTCCTGCAGTGTGAGGAAGTGAAGACATTTAGAGGGGCTTCTTTGCACTTCCCTTCTACAAACACAAGCACTCTATCCCCATGTCTAAAGTAGGTTTAAGTTCATTGACATTACGTGAATATACCCTTTCTAATGGAAATATACAAGATGTTAATGACTGTCATTCTGAGAGTAGTCATTTGGGAATTACATTATGTGCTGAACTAGGAGAAAAAAGTGGAATTTACTCCTAAATCAAAGGCTGTCATCCTCAACTCTTGAAACTTAAGCACAGATGTTTTCAGCTGCTCTGTTCTCACTTAGGCACCTGCGCTGAGCTCTGCAAAGGTGACTGGGACTGTGGGCCAGGGGAGCAGTGTGTCAGCAGTGGGTGTAGCCATACCTGTGCTGCAAGTTAAGGACAGGTAAGAACATCAGGCCTTTCCTCCTTCCCCAAACCTTGTCCAGCCCAGACAGGTTGTACTCTTGGCTCCCATGGGGCTTCCCAGAAATTGAGTGGGACAGAACCCCACCTGTCTTCCTGTAGCCTTTCCCTCTTTACCCCAAGGAAAAGACGTATCCGTCATAGGACGGTGGTTTCCAAACCTTTAAAATAATTGTCTGACCCAGTACAATATCAGGCGGTTTCTGATTAAAATTATCTGTAGTTCTCCACCCCAAACTGATGCCCAATTAGTACTGTGGTGCCTATTTTAAATACATACAAATATATAACATGCTTTTAAAACATGGAATCCTATTCCTATTTTGATTTCCTAATTATTTTACTTAAAAGTGGCCAGTGGACATCTTAATATCAATACTGATGCCCCCAATGATAAGGAAATAATGCTCAACAGGGGAGGTCTTTGTCTGTGGACAAGAACCCCCCCCCACCATGTTTTTGCCATAAGATGTTCTATTCAAGCAATATTAACTGTTTGAGCTGCAGGATGCCCCGACCCTATGTATCAAGATGTTCTGTTCAAGCAATGTAACTGTTTGAGTTGGAGGATGCTCCTACCTAAGGTTTTGAGAATGTTCTGTTAACTCTGCCCATCTGCCTCAGGGAGCATGCTCACCCAGTAGGTGGGCCTAACCCCCCCCCCATAGATCTCTATATAAGGTTGCTTCCATTTCTGTTCAGAGCTCAGACTTCAGAGTATAAACTCCTCTGAGCCGATAAAGTTTGGATCCCTCCATCTCTCAGACTGACGCCCTCAGTTTCTTCATCTCCAGAGACCTTCAGATAGCTGTAACACTTGGCTGTAATACTGAGCTGTCTCACTTTGCTGTACATTATCCTATCATCTGTACTAGCCTTACAATTGACCATATGTGCACAGCAGCCTCCATTAATACATATTTAAGACATTTATTATTTTTATATGTATTAATATGACTGCAATAAATAATAAATTGGACAATGCCCCTTTATTGATTTCCTCGGGATAAATTCTAAGAAGTATATTTGATGACCAAAGAGTGTGCTCATTTTCAGCCTTTGTTGGACATTTTCAAATTGATCTATGAGGATCTCCGTCCTGTAAAAACATTTTGGGAGTCTCAGATGAGAGGTTCTTTACTTTTAGTAGCCATTAATTGGAAAAAATCACAATAAAGGGCTACCATGATGCAGTTATGACTGCAAGTTAAGTTGTATTAAACACAACAGGATCAGGGTATACTTTTTTTAAAACAAGCCATTTTATGTTCAGAACATATTATTTGTCCACATATAATCCTTGGAGTGCTTAAGGTCTTGTGTGCTACCTCCAGCTACTTTGGAGTTTCAGAAATAAGAACTATTGCCTTTCAATTATATTCTGTTTGTTCAGGCTCAAATATCAGCAGGTCTCATGTACAATGTATGTGTCCACTTATCTTATTGTCATGTTCTCTAATAGCTGTTCATCTCTTCCTGAAGTTTCTACTGGCAAAGATGTGATGAGAGTATTCAGAAGTTCTTGCCCAGAAAGACAGATGAAAGAGGGAGACATGGATGGAGACTACAGGGAGCATGAAGGAAAGGGAAGAGGAGCTGTTTCTTTTAATAAATCATAATTGTAAAAGTAGCCACACTACTTATTTCATTAGAGGTGATGGTGAGAAAGGCAAAGAAGAGGACACCTGACACTTGTTGGGCACTTTCTGTCCAATGAGGACTATTCAAATTCTCCACAAACATTATCTAAGTGATTCTCCCCTCCTCCTTGCGTACGGGGGATTGAACCCAAGACCTTCACACTGAGCTCACCCCAGCTCTATTTTTATTTTTTATTTTGAGACATGGTCTCACTAGTTTACTAAGATACCCAGGCTGAGCTAAAACTTGTAATCCTCCTACCTCAACCTCTCAAAGTTTTGGCATTACAGGTGTGGAACATTTCTAAATTATTCTTACAACAGTCATTTCACTGAGCTTAGCATCATCCTTTCACATGTAATAACACTGAGTTTGAGGGAAATAAAGTAATGTGCTCAAAGTCATAGAGCAGATAAGTGTCAAGACTTACACTATAATCCCATGTCAAACACCAAGGCCTATACATTATAACATATTAGGACTTTAAAACCCAGGCCCACTACTCAGTTGCTTGGGCTTCAGTTAGTGTCCTACCTTTTTGTGATTTAGAGTCTTCACCTGTATAATAGTATATACCTCACAGAACCACAAAGATAAAAGACATTGGTTCATGTAGAGTGCTTGGCATAGTGCCTGATACAGAAAGTAGTTGGTTCTCTGTATTCTTGAGTTCTGTCTCCACAGATTCAACCATCCACAAATTGACAATATTTAGGATGAAAATAAAAGTTGCATCTTACAGAACATGTGTAGGATTTTCCTTAAACAATACAGCACAACAAATATTTACACAGCATTGTACCTACATTATAGTAGGTATTAAAAGTTCTTCAGAAATGATTTAAGAAGATGCGTATAAATTACATGCAATACTGGGCCATTTTATGTAAGGT
>NW_004624875.1:3561370-3574249 GCF_000247695.1 Heterocephalus glaber
GAGTGCTTAAAAGAAATATCAACATTTTCACATCAGCTGTTTACTTGCTTACTAAACCTAAAAGATAACATCAGAAATAAAAACCTATGTGAACTACAATGCAAATACAAACAGGTCTACCACAGAAACAATCTTTGCTTCAACTATTACACCCAAGGCAGGCCTCACACGTGATAATTGCATGTTCTGTGCACAAGTATTGCTTACACTGATAGCACATATGTTTTGTTTTCCTGTTCTTTTTTATAGGGCACAACTGACATCTTTTTGGTTTTTCTGTTGTCATAGTAGGTCTTTGTGATGTTGCACTGTTCACCTGTCAGCTTACCAGTGTGCTCCACAATTTTTTTGCATAGATTCCAGGGCAGAAACGTTTTGTTCTTCCTCTGCTGTAAATGATCTCTTATGAGTTCCAGTCCCAATCCTCTAAGAAAATTTCTCCATGATACTTTGCACTTTTTATTTTCTGCATAAACTAGCAAACTATTTATGCCACACAATTTTAGGGTCGAGTAAAACACAACCATTGGCCAAAGCTTTGTGTTTTGAGTGACATCATAGTTGCTGCATAACTCATCAGCAACATCTACTCTGCCTTTGGTTTTGTTGTAAAAAGTTACCATCTCAGACGCCAGTTTTGTCAAGGTTTTAGTACAGTTAGAAACAAAGAAGCTGAGTCATTCCCTTCCCTTCCTTTTGTTCAACTGTAAATGCCACACCACCCTAATATGCTGCCTAAAGATACAGTGGTCACGAAATGCTGCATCAATTGATGTTCATCAATAGTCATATATTCAGATGGTGTGTAAATTGCTTAACCTTTTGAAACAAAACTCTCAGTGAGTGGATAGCAACCAGATTAGCAGTTCTTTTTCTTTCTTGAGGGGTAGTTTTGTAAACAAATCTCAGGCAATTTTTTAAGGATACCAAATCTCCTCAGTGTCATTGTTATTCTACAAACCTCAAGCTCACACCCATAAGTCTTTTACATCTGCCTTTTACATTAGTGCATTTAGCAAGGGAAAACCCTGCTAAGTACAGTAGACCTATGAATGCTTTCAGTTGAGCTAGTGAGATGTCATAATAAACACATTTTTGAGTATGCCTATTGGTACATACAGACTTGTATATCATCATTTGTGTATTTCACAACATCTTGTGGCATTTTGTCTGTTACAAACAATTTCCAACACTGAATGGCAGTGCTGGCGTTCCATTCAGTAGGTTTTAGCCCTACCAAGATCCTCATGCTATTTTCAGACATAGTTCCAACATTGGATCATTTCATTTGGGTCCTCGACCATTTTGTATCACTTTGACTAGTCAAATATGTACTAACATTGCTGTTTTCTTTGTCATCTAAATCAGGGAAGTCTTCATTCCCTGTGTCTGTGTTAGTCAATTCTTGCTCCATTTCACTGTCACAGGAACTTTGGCTCATATGGCCAATGTCATCATCCATGCAGACATCACCTGATGGTGCACTTTTGATCTCCTCCAAAACATGCAAATCTGGTTTTTCATGTGCCATTGTACTGAACTGGGCTACTTCTACCAAAATATCAAAAGTAAATTTTTTAAAAAACAAATCTTAAATGCACACTTGTTGCTGCACTGGAGATCCTGTACACATTTTGCTATTTGTCTGCCAAATGGGTGAATGCACAGATGGGTTCCTGCTGTCCCCATGCCCAGCTACTCTGATCCACACCCACATTCCATTATGGTAAAGAATATGTTTACATAACAGAAGAATGGTGTGGGTTTATTTTACCCCCATGATGCTCAGGTGAACATATGCAAAAACTGTTTGACAGAACATCATGTAGGTAAAAATCCTGGTTTGACATTTTTGCACAGATGCACACACCATGCCACCTTGCCATTTGTAGTACCATGTGGGTAAACACAAAGATTGCTTCTTACATCCCCCAGACACAACTACTGAGATGCAAAGCCAGGTACTATTTGCTAAAGTACAGATTTACAGTGGAAAAGTATGGGATGGGGTTTTTCACCCAGTGTTATTTATTTATATATTTGTTATATATACCCAATATATATTTATTTATTGTTGTTGCCAAATAGATGGGCCAATGATCCTTAGCCTTAATTTGTAATATTCTAAAATAGAACTCAGGGTCAATTCTCCTTCCCAGTCTCCCCTAGTTCAAGGTTTAATCTGAATACTGAGAGCCGGCCCTTTTTTTCTGTTTCTTCCCATAACAAAATATAGACAAGTTAAAATAAAAATCTCTTATAGTTTCTTGTCCACGTTCTTCATAATCACAGACTTAGTTCTCAGCCAGCCTGAGTATAGTACAGTACTGAGTACAGTACATTTGGGATTTTAACCAATGCACTGCCTATGTGGCTTTGGACAAACTATTTAAACTCTGGTGTCATTTCCTGCAGTGTAAAGAGGAAATAAAAAAGAAAATCCATTCTGTCAACAAGTATTGTGGTGTCCCTAGCACATCCCAGGTGCTTGCTAGCAGTGAGGACACAAAAGTGAACTAGACAGAATCTGTGCCTTCATAAAACTCACATTCTAAAGGAGGAAACAGAACATACAAGTAACAAATGATGAAGATAACTACAGGTTAGGGTAAATGTTCTTAAAAAAATAAACAAGAATGTGAAATAGAGTGGGGTTACACAAGCCTACTTTAATTAGGGTAATCTAGACTCTAATAAACTAATAAAAATGAAGTATGAATAAGGTTACAAATAAAAAAGTGAATTTTCAGAATAAGGTTCCAGATCATCTGATGCAGAATTTAGAAGGAGAATGGTTGTAAACATGCTCAGCATTCTGTAAAGCCTCTCAGTCACTATCAGACAATTGAAATGTTGAGAGTGAGGAGCACTGAGGATTGAGAATGTGTGAGGATATTTTCTTGGAAGACAGTCTTTGCCATGCTCTAAGTTTCCACAGTCTCAGGGTGGAAAATGGATATGGGAGGTACTGCTGTCTGATTTAAGCCAATGCAAGGGAACTTCAAAGGCCCCTTCCCCTGGACAATTGATATATTTTTCTTTCGGTTGATGATCACCACTGAACAGGAATATTCAGTTCCTTGAAGGAAGCACACTGTCATCCACAAGGATATATCCTATCAGAACCCAACAGATTGGCATCAGTATACCTACTTTACAATACCTGGGTCATTTGTTTTCTCAAATAACATTACATGTGGGTCATCCTTATTGGAACCTACAATGAACCACATTAAACCCAGATTCTTTCCACAGTCTCTTCACACTTCCCTCATTGTGGTAATGACCAGGCCTAACATTCTTCTAGCCCATTGTGTTGAACATCTCTTAAGGACTGCTTCAAATACTCTTAGTCTTAGATTCTTTGAATCATTGTTATGGCAACCAGTTTATCTCAGCTATCTACTAGCTTAGTACAAATGGAACTTGCCAGAGCCTTGTTTTAGACATGTGCACTTGTATTCCAAACACCTCACCATTGCCTCATAGTTTCTTTGATTATGCATCAGGGGACTCCTATAGGAACTCCTGCACAATGACGCGTGCCAAACCAGAGAATTAATCCCTGGTGCAGCACCCACTGACAAAAGAGGTCAAAAGCGGGCAGATGTACATCCCCTTTCTTCTTCTTCTTCTTTTTTTTGGGGGGGGACCAGGGATCGAACTCGGGTCCTTGCGCTTGCGGAGCAGGCGGCAGAACCACTGAGCTAAATCCCCAGCCTATATCCCCTTTATTCTTCAGGAGGGGTTCTGAGAGTATTTCATAAGATTTCCCAGAAACTCCCAAAGACCAAACAGTCATCCCTTGCAGTGACTAACTCAAGAGCACAAGTTACTATTGATTCTCCTTCCATCTCTGTTCTTTCCTGAATAAATTGCTCACGTATCAACCTCATTTGAGGTTCTACTTTCAGAGAACACCAACTAAAACATACAGTGACTAGGTTTCACCTTTTGATTTTCTTTGAGCAAATGCGTGAATATCACAACTACTCTCCCACACACATACTGCACATATATAACACATATCCCAAGAATAAGAATAATATATGCAAGCATAATGGTGTTAAATCCAAACAACAAAAATTCTCCACAAAGAAGTCCAAAGTCTTCAGAGAACTAGCTCTCCTAAAACAGTCCAATTTTCACTGCTGAACAGTGTTTTATTTTCAGGATAAAACACATATTGAAATAACCTCAAGGTTTCCCTATGAACTAGAAGTGGGGATTTTCTTTATATCTGAAGAGCTCAAAGGTCCTAGAGATGGTTTTCCCAGTCTGCCTTAATGTAAAGGTCTAGTCTTCATCTCTTGGGTAACTGATTAAGCGTTATAATAGCTCTTTTATTTTCCAGTTTCTTTTCATCTTTTTTGTTGTTTTTTTTTTGGTATAGGGGATCGAACCCAGTTCCTTGTGCTTGCAAAGCCAGCGGCGGAACCACTGAGCTAAATCCCCGGCCCAAAGCATTGCAGTTTTCTTTTCATCTTTTTTTTTTTTTTTTTTCCCCAGCTTCTTGACCATGTTTCAGAAAATCTTGGGTGTCAAATTCCAACCAGCTCACTCTTAATGAAAGTTATAATTTACACGGTTCAGTTTGAACTCCAAAATTAACTTTTCTAGTAGGGAGAGGTGTTCTGTGATTCTCAGCATTCACACTGCAAAAAGGGGAGAAAAGGGAACAAAGAGCACCTCCAGCTGTCATGAAAACATTGGAAAGTTGCCTGTATTCCACTGGCCAGATTGTAATCACAGAGTCAAGTACAGGAACTATTGGGTAACGTAGCCTATGTTCTGTACCTATAGAACAATCAGGGGCTCTAGTACAAGGTAAGAAGAGGAGATGTCTGATAATCAGCGATTTTGGCCATTGTCATCCACAGCAGCCCCTCTCCAACTCCAGCCCAAATCTGAAACTCTAATGCGTAATTAACACAGTAACGTCAGACCTCCCCAGGAGCCCTCCACCCCACTTTCCATTCAGCGGTCAGAGAGTTAGTGGGCTAAACCTTTCGCTGCTCCTTTGCAACATGCTAGGCTGAGGACTACTAGTGGAGGAAGTACTTTGCTTCCGGTTCTGTTCCAAAGAAGTTATTTGTGGGACTAGAGGGCGGAGTTGGGGGATGCCCCGGAAGTATTTCCTTGTGGTCTCACGTCGGAAAAATGGCGGCGGTACGAGTTGGCGGCCTGCTGCCGTGCAGCCAGCTGCGGGAAGCGCCGCGGGAGCCGCCCCCTGAGCCCGGCAGTGGGTTCCACCGCTTGTCGCTTGTCGGGCTTGTTGGCCAGGCTCCACGCCCTGCGCCTGGAGGACAGCAGCTCCGCCCGCACTGAGATCCACCTCCTCTTCGACTAGCTCATCTCCGAGAACTACCGCGAGGGCGGCGGCGTGGCCACGGAGGTAGGCGCTGCACCGGCGGCCCCGGCCCCACCCTGTAGGGAACCCAGAGCTGTTAGGGAGCCCTGCCGGTCTCTCCGGGATGTTCCCCTCCTGTCCCGATGATGATTTAGTTCCAGGCTGACTGGTTCGCTCTGACCGTTGCACGTTCTCTGCTTTCCTACATTTCAAAGATTGCAGTGCTTGGCAAACTCGATTCTTTCAAACCCCGACTTGATCACTTCCTCCAGCATCTCACCTGTCATTTCTGGTACCACCTTCCCGTCCTCACGCTCCACTTCCTTTCTGTGCATCCAGCACTTTTATAGGTACAGTCTATCATTATCATTGCTTATGGAGTACTGCACTTTACCGTGAACGGCTCCAGCAACCTTAGAACGTGGATATTATTAAATTGTTTTCGCTGATGAAAACACTGACCCGCACAAGATCCGGTGAGTGTCATATTGTAGGCAGGGAGCAGAGCTAGAATTGGAGTTTAAGTCTGTCACAAAGTCCCTGTATATTTTGGTTTTTCACGCTAGCTCCTCCCTCTCCCTCCCGTTTCCTCTTTAGAAGTGTTTGTGTCGGGGATCGAATTCCTGTCCTTGCGCTTGCAAGGCAGGCTGCGGAACCACTGAGCTAAATCCCCGGCCCTAGAAGTTCTTTTCATTGAGCAGTTTTATTCATACACGTTAGACCTTGGATACCACTTCCTGATTCCCTGAATTCTTAAGCCAGTCAATACCAAGGCCTTTCCGTTGCTCAGAGGCCTTTCAAACTTGACAGTTCTTAATAATGAATACACTGTCTTCAGACACACCCATCGCCAATCCATCCTCCCCTCCAACACAAACATGTTCAGTCCACCAAGTCACACAGACACAAATCTTTGTTCTTTTCCTTGCCTTTATCCCAGAGGCTATCCAATCCAGATTCTTCAGAAGCTGTCTCACACGTTTTTCTCAGTCCACGTGGCCCTTATTCTCCTTGCCTTAAGCTACATGACTTGGGTGGACTATTTCACTGGTCTCCTCTAACAAATCTCCTTCCTCCAGTTCAGCTTTTCTCCAGACTATTCTTTGCTGTGCTGCCAGAGTGATCTTTTCTTTGTTGTTGTTGTTTTTTTAAAGCTGTCTATAAAAGTAAAAATCTGATCTGGGAAAATCTTTAATACATATTGGTAAATGTTGAAACAAGTTGCCAAATGAATTTTATGAATTTGTATGAATTTTATACAATATGAGACCAATATGGGGCTCAAGGAAGATGGGGGATTTTAAAATAATGTGTGTGTGTGTGTGTGTGTGTAATTTTTTTTAAATGAGATCCAGAAGAGTTCTCGACAACAGCAAAAAAATTGTCTGCTTCTCTAAGGAGCAGAGTGGGATTAAAGGAGATGAACTTTTGATTACTTGGTGTACTGTGATATTTTTGTAAATAAATTGCATTTTTCTAGTCTTCTTTCCTGTCTGTCCCCCTTTTGTGTCCTGTATGCAGTCATTTGGAACTTGCTGCTCTTCAAGCACCTGCTGGCGTTGCTCATCTCCGAATCTTTGCCCACTCCCTTTGCTTGCATTGTTTTTTGATGCCTTGTCTGGCGGAGCTCTATGTATTCTTGACATCATTCCAGATTCTGCTTAAAAATCTCCTTGTTACAAGCCTCCTTAATTATTCTTTTCCCACTGAGTTTTTACTTAATTCTTTCAGCACTTTATTTAGTTTAATTATACATGTCTATTTCTGACTCCTTCATTAGATTGTGAGCTCTTTGAGGTTCAGGAAGATGTTTCCTTCACCTTTAGAGCCCACAGTATGTGCTCAGCACCTTTCTGTCAGTAATCATCAATGGCTGAATGGTGTGATTTGCAAATGGGTTCTTCTCTTTTTTAAAAAAATTCTTATTTTCACATAAAATTCATGGAAGTGTCCTTTCTGATTTTCTCAGTTACTAGAATCAAGTTCACTAGTTTTTTGGTGTTTTTAATTTCAGCGTGTGCTTTTATATGCTGGAAGTTTTTCTTTGGTTATTTAATTATATTGTCTATAGATGACAGAAACTCTGAAGTCTTTAGCCTGACAAAAACCATACCAATTTTTTTCTTCTTTTTTAGCATATCCTATTTTTGTGCTATTATTTTATTTTCTCCCTCGAATTTCATTCGGATATCATCTTTCCCCATTCTTGTGTGAACCTGCACTTTTAATATTCCAATATTCCTCTTTTGCTGTGTTTTGGGTGTCTTCACTTGACTAGTAGGTGTATTACCTTTGCTTTGTCTTTTTAATTTTTATTTTTTTATGTTTTTGGTAGGATGTCAGTGCTCTTCTTGTCCAAGCTTGCCAACTGGTGCCTCCTAATCAGAATCATCTTGTCAGCAAAGTGTCTAAGCTGATCCACCATTTACTTAACAGATTACAGGTAATATATATAACTTTAGGATTCAGATCATGAACTTTG
Organism: Heterocephalus glaber; assembly: GCF_000247695.1. The sequence goes on from NW_004624875.1 coordinate 3,569,203, forward strand.
AGAATAAATACATGCCTTTAAACCGCATCTGTGGTAGATGTCATAAGCTGGTCTTTTGAGATGGTAGGAAAAGGTAACACCTTAACAAAAATGATATTAAATATAATTGACATTATTCTGGATAATTCTAGAAATTTGTCTATTAGAAGTGTTTCTTTCTGTTTGATTGAATAAACCAATGTTTATTCAGATTCCCTAGTCCTAGATTTTTTCACTGAAGCTAAAGTTGACCCAGATATATCTCAATAAGTTGAAATGATTCCCTACTTCTTTCCTACTAATATGTTTCCCCTTTTCTGAAGCTGTCATTTTTGTCATCTTCTTCTGATGTATGCAAACCTAAGAAGAAGGCTGAAGGGCAAGGGGACACTAGGGTAAAAAGACCCCAGTTATTTATATCAAGGTCTGTACTGCAGCTCTCTTTAGAAGGTTTTCCAACTTGCTGAATAAATCCACTCCCTTTAGGATTAAGACTGTTACACAGAATGTAAAGAGTACAAAATATATGAATTAGTATTATGTCAAGAGGATGCTTTGGGCTACAAGAAACAAAAAAGCCAACCCAAAATACCTAAACAATAAAGAGAAAAAGGAATTATGCCACATCACAAGTCCCAAGGCAGGCAGCTCTAGAGTCCCTTTATAATAACAGGCTTACTGGCATCTTTCCATTCTGCCATCCTCAGTGTGGGGGGCTGTCCTCGGGTAACCTCTCACACAGTCATATAATGACTGTGTAATTCTAGGCATTCCCATGCAAAATAACTAACGTTCAATAGAAGCCAAAGAACAGGTTGATTTTGTCTCTTGTATTTAAGAATGAGCAAACTTGACCCATAAGTTCTCCAGCAAGCTCTCTTGATATCTCATTGGAGTGCTAACTCATATAAACAGCTCTCTAAAACAGTCTCTGAACAAGTGAATGATCTTACCATGAATGACTTAAAACAGTGGTTTGGTTTGGTTTCAGTGTTGGGAATTGAACCCATGGCCTCATGCATGCTAAGCAGGTGCTGTACCGCTAAGTTCCCCCCACCCCCTTAAAACCAGTGGTTTCAGGGCCTGGGATTTAGCTCAGTGGCACTGTGCCTGCCTCACAAGCACAAGGTCCTGAGTTTGATCCCAGGTACCAGGAAAAAAAAACAAACCAGTGGTTTCAACCTTGACTGCACATTAAAATCACCTGGAGTGCCTGAGCTCCCTGAATGATTATAATGCGCACCCAAAATGAGCTTACTGTAGGGTTTCTCACCCTCTGTACTCCTGATATATTAGATTGGATACTTTGTTTGTGTCTTGGTTATTTTTTTGTTGTTGTTGCTGCTGAGACAAAATACTGACACTCAGAGTTAAAGGAGGAAAAGTTTATTTGGCTTCTAGTGTGTAGTTTTAGTCTATAGTTGGTTGGCTCTAAGGCAGAGTGGCACATGGCAGAGGATCGTCGCAGAGAAGAAACAGTTCTTGGCACCCACCCACAAGGTAGCAAAAGCAACAAGGGACGACCACAGGTTTTTTTGTCTCTTATCTTGCCTCGGCTATGTAGGGTGAGTAGCATTTATACCCTTCATCTTAAGCTCAATATTAAGCCCTTGAGCTTAACATTGTATTTGAATTAATTTTAGCATCTCACACTGTAGATTTAGCCACCTCTCAAAAAGCCCCATCTATGACCGCATGAGGCTTTGGGGGGATAGCTAGACACAGCCATAACATTCTGCCCCTGGCCCCCCAAAGACTCATGCGTATCTCTTTATGAAAAAAATCATTTAGTATATTTTTAAGAGTTGCCAAAGTCTTAATACTTTTAGCATTGTTGAAAAGTCTTAAGTCTAAAGTCTCTTCTGAGATTTAAAGCAAATTTTTAGCTGCAAGCCTCTGTATAAGTGTTTAACATTTAATGGCACAAGATAAGACATTTTTTTGTTTGTTTGTTTTGTTTGGGTTTTGGGTTTTTTTTGGTACCAGGGATGGAACTCAGGACCTTGTGCTTGCGAGGCAGGCAGTGGAACCACTGTGCTAAATCTCTGTCCCCAAGTTAGACATTTTTATTTTATTTTAAAGTTGCAAGTAACTGTTGTGGGTTTTTTTTGGTACCAGGGATAGAACTCAGGACCTTGTACTTTCGAGGCAGGAGGCAGCATCACTGAGCTAAATCCTCAGCCCTTTATTTTAAAGTTATAAACAGGTGAATATAAAGGAATGAGACCAAAACAAGTCTAAAATCTAACAGGGAAAACATTAAATCTCACCATTTTACTTCTAGCATCTCTCACAATCTGTGGCAAGTTGTGAACTCTGAAGGACTTGGGTGACCCTGCCGCTGTGGCACTGCCGGTGGTTGTAGCTCTTGTGGCTTCTCTCTGGGGCTGGCTCTGCTCCCTCCTTGCAGTTTTTCTCAGACGATCTACCCTCTTGGCTTTTCTAAATTTTTGGAGTGTCTGTTGTATTTTTGGCTCATACAGCTTCACGCGCTGCCCTCTCAGGAGCACGCTGCCTGGCCTCCCAGGCCTTCCTCTGAAATCTGAGTGGAAGCCTTCTTGACCCCACAACTCTTGCATTCCCCACGTATCCAAAACCAGTGCCACGTGGATGATGTCAAGGTCTGCTGCCAGCTGGAGCAGTAGCCAGCCTTCTTTTCCTCCTGGTTGTAGGAAGTGTCTATGAACCAAATCTTGAGGAACAACTTTTTTAGGCCACTGCCATTCTGGAACATGATGCTCCAAGGCTCCATTTTTTTTTTTTTTTTTTTTTTTTTTTAAGGGGGAAAGGTTTATTTGGCTCACAAACCATAGAAGTTTCAGTCCATAATCAGCTGGCTCCAAAGCAGAGTGGGAGAAGGGCAGCAGTACAGGACAGAAGACAGCAGAAGCAAGAAGCCTCCAAGGCTCTTTTTTTGAAGCAAAGTCTTTTACTTTTGTAATTTTGAGGTGGCCAAGGATGGAATCTCGCTGGTTTTTGTGATGCCCTCAAGTCATCTTTTTTTATTTGCTTGTTTTTTTTCAGCACTTAAGATCTCTTCTGCTCTGTCTCTGCAGTCTGTGGCTTTGTTGGAGCTTCCTTTCTGGCCAAACTCACAACATTTTGCGTTATTTTGTTGGGTTTTTTGGTCTTGATTTTCAACATAAGTCTGGCTACAAGCCCCCAGCAGTAGGCATCGCACCGCCTCAACATGAGACTGCCTTGAAATGTCTTCTGCCAGATTAATTAGTCTGCTGCCCTTACTTAACCTTAGTCTCAGGCAAAGTCTCTGGACAGGAGCAGAATGCAGACAAACTTTTTGCCAAGCCATAACACACATCATCTGCTGTGTAACAATCAATGCAGTCTTTTTTCCCAGCAGAAACCTCCTGAGCCTTGTCTTTACCAGCATCGTTTTTATCAGCCTTTTGCTCTTCTGAGCTCTGACCAGAATCTCTCATCAAGTACCACCTAAAGCGTTTTAGCTCTACTTTTTTAGCCCTTTGAACCTTACCAAACTCTTCCCACAAGCCATTCTCAAAGGCTCCTGAGCCACATGATCAAGTATAGTCACAGCAATGACTCATCCCCTTTTCCGATACCAAATTTCGTCTTAGTTATTTTTCTTATTGCTGAGACAAAATATCCAACACCAAAAGTTAAAGGACAAGTTTATTGGCTAATAGTTTGTAGAGGTTTTAGTCTATAGTTGGCTGGCTCTAAGGCCACAGCTCTTTTTGCCCCATTTATCTTATCCAGGCTATTTAGGGCGGGTAGCACTCACACCCTTAATCGTAGTGCCCTTGAGCCTACCATTGTATCATGAATCAATTTTAGGTCACACACTCTACACTTAGCCAGCTCTGAAAAAGCCCCACCTGTGACCACATGAGGCTTAAACTTGAGCCATAACAGTTTGCTATAATGTCCTGTGCATTATAATATGTTTAGCAAGATCGTTAGTGTCCACCCACTTGACACTAATTGCAAATAATCAAAAATGTCTACAGCTATTGTCAAATGTTCCCTGGGGGTCAAGAGTGGCCCTGGTTGAGAACCACTGTCAGTAAATAGGATTTCCCTGTGGATCTCATGTAGGAGAGGTGGGCATCCAAATGAAATTAGAGCTCTGCCCTCAGAGAAGATGGATGCTGATAGTTAACCGACAGTGTCTGCTACATGAGATAGAGTTATTTTCAACTTTAGAATGTTTCAAACTGATGTGAGATAGCTTCTGAATATTTGCTATTCTCAGGTGTGTCATCTTTGTAACAGTGGCCATGGGAAAACTTTCTGATCATCCATGGCACCTACAACCCACAGACAACTTTCTAGCATTTGATGACGGTTTGTCTCAAATGTCCACAAATTGATACTTAGATTAGCCTAATTTATCCCCAAAAGATTGTGAACTCCACTGGGACAGGGACATACCACTTCTTCTTCTTGTATTCCTGCCACCAAGCAAGAGACACAGTAGCTATTCAGCAAATATGTTTAGTCACTATGTATTTTTTGAGTGATTACTCTATATAAGACAGTTTAATTGAACTAAGGTATTTCAGTGGATTGAGTCTTGTATCAATGTATTCACAGCTGCCAATGTCTGTTTAGTTCAAGGACAAGTTACAATGCCCTCTCCAGGTTCTGCTTTGAGTAGAGAGACTAAAGGGACTAAAATGACTGAGACGTTGGACAGGCGGAGGGCCTCTGTCTTGATCAAATTATCAAACCTTTAGAACCTCTTTTTGACACATGCAAGAAAAGATGGATATGCAGTCTCACACAGCTTGATCCAAGGGAGCGTACATAGCTGTAAAAGGATGAAAATAGTTTTAAAGTTAGAGCATCTGTATTTTTCTTCTGTCAATAGGTGATTGTTGATGAACAGAACCTGGATTTCTTGTTGGCGTATACCATTTTAGCTATTCGGCAGTGTAGCTCCTGGACACACATGGAAATTCTCCAAGCCCTGGCAGCTCTGGTTTACTACAATGGCTCAAAATGTCAAAAGGTAGTTTAAACCACACTCTGCCTTTCCTTTGAAAGGCAAGCACAGATTCTGGAGTCAAGAGACCTGTGTTCAGGA
>NW_004624875.1:3592595-3609888 GCF_000247695.1 Heterocephalus glaber
GGAGGGGTGAAGGGCGCACAGGTAAAGGGGAAAAAAATAAGAACCGAGATACATCATGTACAGGTACAAGCACCCAGTGATAAATGTAAACGTATTGTATACCTAAAATGTACCAATAAAAGAATTTTTTTGTTTTTTTGTTTTTTGTGTGTTTTTTTGGTACCAGGGATCGAACTCAGGTCCTTGCACTGGCAAGGCAAGTGACGGAACCACTGAGCTAAATCCCCGGCCCTAAAAGAATTTTTTTTTTAAGTGCAAAATATTAAAATATTTGAACAGATATTTCTACAAAAATGACATGCAAATGGCAGATAAGTACATAAAAGATGTCTGGGATCATTAATCATTAGGAAAGTACAAGGTGCACCACAATGATATATCATGACATACTTAGTAGAATAGCTGAAATTTAAAAGACTAAGCCAGGTGTGGTGACACACATCTGTATAACCAGCACTTCGGAGGCCAAGGCAAGAGGATCCCTTGAGCACAGGCATTCAAGACTAGCCTGGGCAACATAGCAAAATCCCCTCTAATAAATAAAGAAAGAAAGACCAATCACTCTAGATGTTGATAAGGTAATACAGTAACTAAACTCTACTGTGCTGCTGGGGGCAAGATAAAATGGGACGACCAATTTAGTTTGTAAAGATGTAGCATGATGGCAGAGAGCTTGCCCAGTATGCACAAGGCCCTAGAATTAATTCTCAGCCCCACAAAAAAAGAAAAGAAAAAGTTAAACATAAACCTGCCATATGACATAGCCATTCCATTCTTAAGTATTAATCCAAGAAAAGTGATACTGTAAATCCACATAAATCCTCATATAAGAATGATCATAATGGTTTTATTTATATTAGTTCAAAACTGGAAACAATGGTCTATTAGTAGGTGGAGAAACAAATTATGGTATATACTTACAATGGTGTATATACTTACAATGGTATACTACTCAGGGAGAAGAAGGAATAAATTATTGGGCCAGATATGGGTAGCACATGCCTGTAATCTCAGCAATCAGGAGGCTGAGGCAGAAGGATCACCACAAGTTTGTAATGATAACTAATACTAAACTAAAACAATTAGAACAATATGTAATGGTAAACATTAAAAGGTTATTTAAAAGCTGTGCATTATTTGTTTCTGGAATTTCCCATTCAGTATTTTTGAACCATGGCTGACTCAGATAACTGAAGCCACAGACAAGGAACGCTACTGTACTATCAGTTATATTACTTATCTCTGGGAGCATAAGCCACCCCCCACAAACCTAGTGAATACTGCAAACATGGGTAATACTTATTACCCAAGATTTCGAAGTTAGAGTTTCAGGCAACCGTCACCAACGTTAGTGAGGAAGAACATCATGTTGATTAGTTTTATGTGTCAACTAGGCCAAAAGGTACTCATATATTTGTACATATATTATTCTGGGTCTTTTGAGGGTATTTTTTGGTGAGAATGACACCTAAATGGTAGACTGAGTCAAGTAGATTGCCCTCCATAGTATATATAGATGGGCTTCATCCAATCAGATGAAAGCATGACTAATACAAACGGTTGACTCTCCTCAAGGAAGAGAGAATTCAACCTGATGGCCTTCAAACTGGGCATCAGCTCTTCCTACAGTAGCTCCTGGCCTTTGGACACAAACCAGGACATTGGCTCTGCAAGTTTGGACTTGACAGCCTCCGTAACCACAAGAGCCAATACCTTTTTTTTTTGTACTAGGGATTGAACTCAGGACCTTGTGCTTGCAAGGACAGGTGCCAGAATCACTGAGCTAAATCCCCAGCCCTAATACCTTTTGATAAGTGCCTTATTATTCCTTGTATTGACTCCATTGATTCTGTTTCTCTGGAGACTTCTGACTAACACAAACACTATTCATTTTGTAAATGATCATTTATACAGCAACTTTGATGAACTCTGATTTATAAACTTTTCTCTAATAATCCTTATACCTCTAACTTATTTTTCTTGCCTTGTTTTGTTTTGTTTGTAACAGGGATCGAACTCGGCACCTTGTGCTTGAGAGGCAGGAGGCAGAACCACTGAGCCAAATCCCTGGCCCTTTCTCAGCTTGAACGATGGCAAAGATCTTCAATACTCTGATTAAATGTAGTTTTGAAAGTAGGCATCCTGGTCTTTTTTTTTCCGTCTTTAAGCAAATGAGTCTGAACTTTCTCATCTACATTTAATATCTTTCAGAAGGTTTTTGGTAGGTGTCAAAGGAAGGATATTTTATTTTAAACTTTCTGATAGTTTCTTTTTCTTTTTGGAAACTATTTTTTTTCAAATACTAATTTAATCCTCTAAATTAATTTCATGATCCACACTAGTGGGTGTTAACTCAGTAAGAAAAAACACTGCAGGCATTATTTCCTGAATTAGGTATTGGTGGGAGATAAGCATAGTCATGTGCTTTGGAAAGATAAAATTACATACCAGCAAAAAAAATGATTAGGAGAAAGGAAACCAGGCAGGAGAATGCAACAATGATACAAGAGAATGAATGGGAATGGAGGGATAGTTTCCAAGAGCTTTTTAAAATGACAGTATACTCTAAATTGACAAACTGGATATGCAGGGAAAAGGAGAGGATAGAATAAAAGATAATCTTGTGTCCTCCAACCCACTAGTAGATTCTTTTTAAAAACATAGCTGGGAGCGGTGGCGCCTGCCTGTTATCCCAGCACTTGGGAGGCTGAAACAAGAAGACTGCCACAAGGGGGCCAGGGATTTAGCTCAGTGGTTCCACCGCTGCCTTCTAAGTGCAAGGTCCCAAGTTCAATCCCCGGTACCAAAAAAAAAAAAGATTGGCATTCGGGGCTACACAGTGAGTTCAAGGCCAGCCTGAACTCCATAGCAAGACCTTGTCCCAAAAAACCAAAATCCAGGGGCCAGGGATTTAGCTCAGTGGTTTTGCCAGTACAACCAAAAAAAACCCCCAAAAAACAAGAAAAAATAAAATAAAAATATAAATAGCTTTTTTTTTTTTTGGTATGGGGATTGAACTCAGGTCCTTGTGCTTGTGTAGCAGGCAGCAAAACCACTGAGCTAAATCCCCAGCCCCAGGATAGCTTTTGAACTATCATTTGAAAAACCAAATGCTTTTCCAGTATCTACAGTGATGACTGTTTTCCTTTTATATTAATTTTCTGGTGTCACATTGTCCTATATTACTTGATAAATCCTGGTTTTTGCCCTCTTGTATTTGTTTTATTAATATTTTATTTAAGATTTTCCTGTGTTGGTTTATAAGTAAAGTGAGCCTATACTTTTATTTTCTGTGTGACTTTAGAATCACATTTATAGCAGTTTCACAAAGTGATTTAGATCATTTTCTTTTTTTTTTTTCTACAATAGAAGGGTCAAGTCCTTGTGACTCTGGTGAAAATACCTATGAAGTTATCAGGGCCAGAAAATCTGGGGAATGGAGGACATCTCAATTATTGATTCATTGTCTTTAGGCTTACTCTATTGTTCTGTTAAACACCCAGCTCATTTAGTAAAATTCTTTCTAGTTTTCCTTTTAATATATTTAAATTAATTCTTCTCTGTAACTTTAGATACAAAGTACTTTCATTTTCATTTACATATAAATATTAAGTATTTTCCTTATGATGTTCTCTTTAAAAGTTATTTAGACACGTGTTTTAGTTTACAGTTATATGGAACTTCTAAAGCTAACTTTTTGAGTTCGTTTTTAATTTATTACATTATAGCCAGGGAAAATGTGCATATCAGTTCTTGAGCTCTCACTGAGATTTTCTTTGTAGTCTAGTTCAGGTCAATTTTTGTGAACATATACTTAGAAAAATATGTTGTGTTGTAGTCAGGGTTTGCAAAGGAAATGGATTTAAAACAGGGCACATAATTTATAGGATTATTTTATAATAGACACCCAAAAGCTCAAAAGCAGAGGAGTGCAAGAGATCTAATCATGCACTAGAGACCCAAAGAATCCAGCCGAGGGTCTGGATCTCACAAGTCCAGCTGAAGGCCTGGAGTCCAAGGTAATGTCCTCCAGGAGTCCAGCCAGTGGCCTAGAGCCCAAGGCAATGTCTCATGCTTGTCCTTATCGAGGATCTTCACAGGGAAGGCCCCGAGGCCAGTGGTGGAAGCTAGAAAGCTTGCACCTGCAGGGTGAAGGATTTGTGCCACCAGGTTCTACCCTGGAGCTAGGAAGTGATGTTCAAGGCAAAGATTAGAGCTCCCCTGACAAGAACAGCAGCCATTCCCAGCAACAGTGAGGACTCAAGCTCCTCCTTTGATGACAGAACAGCCAAGTTTGCATCAAGAAAACCACCTACAGCAAGCTTCTCCAAGAAAATCAAGAGACAATGATCTTCCCCTCCAGTTCTCTTTTTATGCCGTGGGCAACAGTCCTCAGGTGGGTCTTCCCACCCAGACCATGTTGATTCAGTTCAGCTGGGCATTCCAAGTTGACCATTTGTTAATTCACCACATGTTGTTTTCAGGCAGACGTTGGTGGTGCGTGCCTGTAATCCCAACACTCAGAGGAAGACTGCAAATTCAAGCCCAGATGGGAGAATTTAGCAATTTAGTGAGACCCTGTCTTAAAATAAAAAATAAAAAGATCTTGGGATGTAGCTCAGTGCAAAGGCCCTGGGTTAAATCCCCAGTTATATATATATAGTAGTTTCTTATGAGTGAGCAATTCTATTTATGCTTCCTATATTGGGTTATTATTCTAATCTTTTTTTTTGGTACCGGAAATCGAACTTGGGACCTTGCACTTGAGAGGCAGGTGGCAGAACCACTGAGCTAAATCCCCAGCCCTATTATTCTAATCTTTATCTTTGCTTAATTTTTTCCTTGTTTATTATTCGGAGATAGATTAGGGCATGGCAAAGCTACCTGGGGAAGTAGATGTGACCTGTTAATTACAAGATCCCAGACACATGCACAGAATAGTTCCCAAAGCCTTGTAGGTGGATTTCTTGTGAGAACTCAAGAAGGTTTTTGATAGGGTGGCCTAGACCTGATGTCAGCCTGAGACCTGGGATCCCAGCACCGCCTCTCGGGACCCAGATGTACAAGTTCTTGCGGGTTTCCTTGAGATTTGGACACAGTGTAAAAGGACACAGATGCCCAAAAGAGCTTGCTAGCATGGCTTTCTTTAGCCCACCCTGGTTTCTCCAGGGTGTCCTTTTATTGATTTTTCTCCTTTTACTCAGCCCAAGCTCTCTCTGCAGAGCCAGTTTCTCCCTCACTCTCCATTTTTACTTTTTCAAATAAACTTGGGCACTGCTTTTAGCTTGTTTTGTTCAGTTCTTTGTTTGAGATGAGAAGAATCTGGAATCCAACTCCAGAGGGAGAGGTGAGCAACCCAGTAACATTTAATTGATGAGCCACTTTTAGAAGGAGCTATCCAAAAACAATATGTCTTCTTCTTTTTTAGTTCATTTTCTTTATTAGTACATGTGTGCACTACATAATGTTTACAGTCCTTGTGTGGAATTGGTGCATGTACATAACCCATTTTAATTCCTTTTCCATCCCCTTCCTCTTCCCTTCTTCCCTTTCTCTCCATCTCTTGGTCCTCTTCCCCTTTGAAAAAGATCTATCTTCCTACTTCTGATTATCTGTCTTTTATTTGGTCTTCATTTATATTGAAATAGGTGTTGAATACCTACAAGTATTAACTTGTCTTTTTCTCCCCATAACTCTGCAAGTTGTTCATTTTTATTGTGTGGCAGTGTATCATTTAGTGCATACTCGTGTTTGTGTGATGTTTATGTTTATTCTGCTGTTTCTTTTGCCACTTCTCTTTGTCATTGGGGATGCTTCCCTTATTTTTGTCAGCTATCAAACTTGCCTCCAGGGCTTTTGTGGTTCCTAATTGCTTACTATATCTTTTTCATCTTTTTTTTTTTTAACCTTTCATATCTTTATGCTTTAAAAGCTTCTCATAAAAAACATAATGCTAGACTATTTTAAAAATCCAATTTGATCATTTTTTATTGATGAACTTAACTCATTTATGTAAATCCTGATCGCCAGGGCATTAGGACTATTTATTCCATTTTAATTCTGTGCTTTCTATTTCATATTTCCATCCTGTTTCCTTTTTACTCTTCCTTTCTTTGGACAGAACACATTTTCTTCTGCTGCCTGGAAAAGTTGTACATTCTATTTTTATTCTTCTGGAGTTTCTCTCTCACATGTTAATACCTAAACTTCCCTCCCATTCAACTCTCTTAAATTATTAAAACCTATTTGCTGTCTCCCAAAGAAACATGTACCCAGGTATGTTTCACTAGCTCTGGTCTTGTTATGTCTGCTGTTTGTACTATCATCTAGAGTTTGGGTTATAGTTTATTCTTTTTACTTTTCTGTCATTATGTATTTAGACAGCAATGAACTCCAGTAACTTATTTTAGTGCCCTCACCACAAAACATTGTCTGGCTATGTTTCAGCAGTATCTTCAAAGCAAGTCTCTGTATGGGAAGTCTTCTGAGGGCCTTGATACTATTTTCAATTCATTCCCTCATTTAAAAATTGCTTAGCTGGATACAAAATTCTTGGGCCAAAATTCCTTTCTTTCAATACTGGGAAACATACCCTTGTGTCTTTCTGCATCCTATTGAGAATTCTGACGTCAGCCTAATTCTTGTCCCATTAGAGAGTATGTGCTTTTCTCTCTGGGGAGCCCCATGAAAACAACATCTTTGTTTTGTTCACAGTTTCATCTCTGATGCCCAGATCAGTGCCTGGCTTTGGCTCTAGATGAATGAAGATGAAAGTCCTTACCATTCTGCCACCAGGACTGGTGTTATTGGCAGTTGCAAACTCTCACTGACAAGCAGGGCAAGCAAGTGTGGGGCAATTTTAAAGGAAAGGCGCAGAGAACCTTCCTGTGCTCAATGACCCCCTGAGACTGTGGTCCCACGGTTCAGCTTCAGGGCAGTGTCACATTCCAGAAACAGATGATAATGGACAAAAATTAATTATAAGGATTCACTCCCCATCCCTGCCTCCTTTTCAGGAATTTATTCCAGCATCTCCTTCCTCTGGGGTCCTTTCCAGTTTTTTCTTTTATGTGCATTAAGATGAAGGTCTCTGACCACAGTGAGCAGTGAGCAGAGGCTGAGGATCTGATGAGAGACGAGGAATCAAGCTGGCAATTGTGAGCAAATCTGAGAGAGGACTTCTGTTAAAACTCCCTTGTTAATAATTTACATTCCTGAAATCCTACCCCAGCATTAGGTCCTGAGTATTTCCTTCTAGATAGAACATACCTCCTTGTCTTTCAAGACATACCTTAGACATTACCTCTATTGATCGTAAGATAAATTAGAAACTCATCTATACATTATGTCTGAGCCCCTACCTGCTAGGGCAATAAAAATATGCTCCATTTCCCCCATCTGATAACATGCAATATTTGGACGGGATCTCAAGGTATTGATCTGATCCCAACCAGTGCTGGCAGTTCTAAGGGCAGTGGTTCCCAACCCCAGCTATATGACAGAAACAAACTCCACATCGATTAGATCAGCATCCTGGGGTTCAGGCTCAGACATCATTTGTAGAAGCTGCCCAGATGGTGTTAGATGCAGCCAGGGTTGAGAACCACTGGTGTAACATCCCTGACAAGTGGAGAATTAAGAGGTCGCACAGATATAATATAGCATAGATTTCAGATTTTTAGGTTCAAACCAAATCTCAAAGCCTCCAGGTATAGAATTGGACAAGTTAATTAATGTTTCTGTGCTTTGTTTTCTTATCTATGAAATGAATAATAAAAACAACCTCTTAAGGTGGTTGTGAGGATTACATGAAAACCAAAAAACGCTTAGTACAATGCTTAGTATGTAGTCAGTACTTATGTTGGCCTGAGGGTGTAGCTCAGTGGTAGGGCACTTGGCTAGCTTGCACAAAGACCTGGATTGCATCCATCTCAGGACCTAAATAAATAAATATGTGTGGTAGCCAATCTTCAAGATGACCCCACCATTCTCACCACATGGTGTCATGCCTGTGAGTACTGTATTCTCTTCCCACTTGATCATTGTAGAAATGATCTTGGAATTTACAAGGCTAGATCATAAAAGACATTGGATTGTTTGCTTTCTTGGATTGTTTGCTCTGGGAGACACTAGCTGCCATGTCATGAGGTCACTCAAAGACTCTATGGAGAGGCCCACAGGAAAGGAAGTGAGGCCTCCTGCCAACAGCCATGTGAGTGCGCCATCTTGAATTAAATCCGTCAGCCCCAGTCCAGCCCTCAGATGACTGCAGCCCCAGCTTGAACCAACCTCATGAGAGATTCCAAGACAGAACCGCTCTTCTGAGTGGCTCCTGAATTTCTGGCCCATATAAACTAGGTAAGATAATAAATGTTTGTGGTTCTTGTCAGCTAAGTTTTTTTTCGGTACCGGGGAGCGAACTAGGGTCCTTGCGCTTGCACAGCAGGCAGCAAAACCACTGAGCTAAATCCCCAGCCCTGTCAGCTAAGTTTTGGAGTAATTTATTAAGCAGCAGCAGATGACTAAGATGCAATAAAGCTGTTGCCATTATTATTGTAAAGTACTTCCCAATTTTCAGCTGAAATCTGCTTTCTTGTAATCTCCACCCTCTCTTCCAGTTCCGTCTTTTTGAGCCACATGGAAAGCACACAATTACTCTTCCTCATGGTCAAAATGTTTGGCAACAGTTCTCATGCCAACAATTTAATTCATCATTTACCAAAGAACAGTCGCTGGGTCAAACACTGGGAGAGCAGTAGGATGGGGTCTGCTCAGCCACACACTCAAACACTGCTTCACAGGAGAGGTGCTGTCTTGAGGGGGTCTGGCTCCCCCATGCAGGGATAGTGCACCTCATTGAGGTGGGACCTTTTCTGCTTAGAGAGGTGAGAAGCCTTCTCTGAAAAGATGGCTAGAGCTGAGGCCTAAGGCATAAATAGGAGTTTGCCAGGTAGACAGGAGGGAAAGAATTTTTTTTTTAAGACAAGGTCTCGCTGTGCAGTTCAGACTGGCTTTGAACTTGCTATGTACCCCAGGCTGGCCTCAAACTCACAATGATTCTCCTGCCTCAGCCTCCCAAGTCCTAAGATTACAGGTGTGTGCCAACACCCCCAGTAGGAGGGGAAGAACTTCCAAGCAGAAGATACAGGCAAGAGAACCCCACCCCACCCCTCCATTCAAGCCCTTTCTTCCCTAGGTTCCCCATCCCTTTCCCCTCTTCTGATCATTCTCTCTCTCTTTCTCTCTCTCTCCCTCTCTCTCTCTCTCTCTCTCTCTCCTTTCTTTGCAATAGCCGGAATGGAATCCAGAGGCTCACACATGCTAGGCAAGCCCTTTACCACTGAGCTACACCCCCAACCCTTTTTAAATTTTATTTTGGGACAAGATCTCACAAAGTTACCCAGTCTGGGCTCAAATTTGCAATTGTCCTGCCTCAGCCTCCTGAGTAGCTGAGACTGCAGGCCTATTCCCCTGTGCCTGGCCTCTAATCCAACTTTTAAATTGTCTTAAATTGGTTTGCAGTACTGGGAATTAAACCCAGGTTCCCCTGGCTTGTTAGGCAAGCCCTCCACCACCCAGCCTGTTGTCCAATTTTCAAGGCTCCCGGTGGCCACCTCCTCCCCAGCCTCGGTGACTCTCCTCAGAACCACCTTTTCCTGTCACAATGGGCCGCAGACAGAGCCAGCCTCCTCCAGGGTGGTCTGCCCTGCTGGCTGGCAGAGCTCCTCTGGGCTCAGGCCTTCGAGGCTGTGGCACCACATCCTCCAGTTGACTCACCGGTGCCTCTGGGGTTGCACTGCTAAGTCACTTTTCACACGTGCTCCATTCCACCAAGTCTCCAACAGCTTTCTGGTTCTGCTGTCGTTTTCTTTTTACCATTTATTTTCATGGGTATTTTGAAATTTAATAATGTGATCTATGCAGACTGCTAATCTCAGCTCCTGGTTGGCCAGGGCCATGTGGAAACGGACTGCACCACCAAGAAACCCACTTTGGAACACACCCTGGAAACAGAAAACCTCTGTCATTCTCAGGCCATTGTGGTTACGAGTGATTCAGGCTCCCCGCAGCCCCAGTCAGCCTTCAGCGATCACACTGGGTCGCGGTGGAGGAAGGGCCGGGGCCGTGGGCTGCAGTGGTACTCGAGAGCTGGCACAGATGGAAGGCAACTGGAAGAGTATGTTTGTCTGGTTCCTCGAGGCTCCCACCTTCCTCGGTCAGGGAGAATCGGGCTGTTGTTTAGGTGGAACATTTGGCTGTTTACCTTCTTAGACCGAGCCTGGTACAAGGTTTCACTCAGTTTTTATTCTATCCATAAAATGACCACAACGAGGGGCTGAGCTGCTCTTGCCAAATTTCCAAACTCTGGTCTCCTGGCCCATTTCTCTACCTCTTTTCCCTATCATTGGCTTCTAATGGAAAATACAAAGAGCAAAATTACCTGGTCCCAGCAAAGGCCACATACAGCCTTTCATCCATGTATGTGTACATGGATGCAGTTGTTCATTCATTCAACTAGCATTTACTGAGCATCTACCACATGGCAGCATTGTTCTAGGTTGTAGGTCACAGTTCTGGGAGGAAGCCCAGTAGTAGTACAGACAGCACAGTGGAGATGGAAGTACATAGAAGAGGTATTTGACACAGCTTAGGGAAGAGTTAGAAAAGACTTCCAGGTAAAGTTACCTTGATCTTAAAGGTAGACTAAAATTTAGCCATGGGTAATGTTATTACAGCTATTATTAAGCATCTTCTACATGCTAAGCACCATGCCAAAATCTTCACATATATCATTTCATTTTAACCCTGACAACACTTAAGAGGTAGCTACTGTAATGATTCCACTTTCACAAATGAAAAGTGAGATTTAGAAGGGCCACCTTGCTTATGCTTTTTACTGAAAACAAACAGCAGAAGTGAGATTTAAACTCAGATTTTCCTGATCCTAGAACCTATTCTCTCACCCAGGGTTGTTGTGTATGGTTGTACAGGTTGTACGCTGTACAACTCCAGAGAGAGTCCTGGTCTTGATCCATTGTGCGTGGGTAGTATATATCCAGGCAGAAGCCTGCTTTACAACAATATGAGAAATAACCTATATCAGGGAACTGGCTCTGCACTGCAGCCATGTCTGGGGCTAAAGAACTCCTTGAGGAGGGAGCTCCTGAGAATGCCTAGCCATTAGAGAGCCGGCTGATAGTGTCTTGGGAGAGCACGTGGAGCTTTGCATGTGGTGTGCACACCTAATTTTTCCTTCTTACGGAGCTGAGCAGCTGTCAGCAGTATGTGGATAGTTCCCTTGTGAACTGTTGGCCACACAGACATTCAAGTTCACAGGACAAGAGGTCTCAGTCTCCAAAGTGCTCAGTGTCCTACAAATGGCCAAATAGTATTTACGCTTAGGTATTAAATACAGTTCAATGTCTAAGCCACCTGAACTCCTTTGTAATTCAGTAGCAAAGAGAAGCCCAAGAAACTGGGCACACCCAGGGTATCTTTGTGCATTTTTTGTTGCCATGACAGAGTACTTGAGACTGGTTAATTTATAAAGGAGGCAGGTTTATTTACATTCACTCCTTGTGAGGCTGGGAAGCCTAAGAGCGGACCTAGAGCTGGGGTCTGCTATGCTTCCAGTGAAGGCCTCATGCTGCTTTCATTTATGATGGGATGTGGAAGGCCAAGTAGACAAATCCAGTCTTCTGGCAATACACAAAGAGTGAACAGGGTGCAGTGGAGCACACCTGTCACACCAGGAGGCAGGAAGATCACAAATTTAAGCCCAGTCTGGTTGAGAAATAAAAAAGGGCTGTGTATGTAGCTCAGTACATAGGCCTTGGATTCAATTCCCAGTACTGCTAAAAGCAAAACAAAACAAACACACAAGGGGTGGACTCACATTACAGCAGTACACTCTCAAGATAATTAATGGAGGCCCACGAGATCAAGAACTTGCTCCCCAAGTCTTGTAGGTATCCCTGAGCACTCCACCCTGTGACCCAGACACCCCACAGGGCTCTACCTCCCAACACTGCAGCGTTGGGGAGCTGAGGTTCCCAACACAGGAACTTTGCTCAAACCACAGCACAAGGTAAATGTGTACAGTAGGCCTGCTGCCTAACGGACCCCTTAAGTGCCACAGCTTCAGGAGACACTACCCTGCACTCTGTTGATGAGGAGACCCAGGGCCGAGATGCCCAGTAGGCCATCTCGGTGCTGCAGCCCACGCACGTCGTTGGTCCTAACTTCAGCCCTCAGTGGGCCCCAGAAGAGGCCAGAAAGCAGCTTCCGCAGTTCCTGAAACACCTAAAGCGTTGTTTTGTGGAATCTCTCTCTCTTCTTGTTTCCAAATATTTTTTAATGTTATCACTCACAGAGCTCAGGGACTCCTCTGAATTGGAAAGAATGTTTCTAGACCTTCTACAGGGCTTTTTCTCTCTGTGTAAGTCTAGTGCTGACAGAAAGGGGAATGCATTGTTCAGTGTTTTTCTGACTTGCCTCTTGGGTCTCCTTGTGAAATAATTTTCTATATCAAAAAGGACAAGTAGGCCTGTTGATGGTGGCTGACTTGGACTCACTTAAAGGGAGTTGGGAGTGGAACTTATTAGAAAGATATGGAGTCAGAAGAAAAAAAAAAAGAAAGAAAGAAACATAAACACTGGATGTGGTAGTGCATGCCTGTAAACCCAGCATTCTGGGAGATAAGGCAGGAGGATCTAATGATAAAACATTTTTAAAAACACCTGTAGAAACCAAACTTTTATAATAATATAATGAGCACTGGGAGTGTAGCTCAGGAGTAGAGGATGTGCTTAGCATACATGAGTCTCTGGGTTCAATCCCCAGCACTAATGATGTTGATGATGGTGGTGGTGGTGGTGGTGATGATGATGCTGATGGTGATATAACAGATAATAGACCATCTTGACCACTTAGTTGGGGTCAGGGGATGGAGGCACTCACTTGTCCTACATAACCCTTACTCTATCTCACGCCTTCCAATGCCTGCAACACCACTTCAAGTGTTGCCCATCCTTGCTCCAGATCCAATGAGGACTTGGGAGTAACAGCATATAAACTTTCAATTTAGCTACTGAAAATTCTAAATACATACACATTTTTTCAACTCCTTCTTCCTCCTGGTATTTATCCAGAGTGTCCAATGTAAAACAGGCCCAGGCTCACTTCAGAACTAGGGAAAAAGGATGTTGAGATTCTTTTTATTTCATAGAGCAGAGACAGTCACAGATTGTCCTCTGGCCACCACCAGCAGCAGCAGCAGCCCCTGAGAGCTTCACCCAGCTCCTGATCTTCACTCCAAATCCACCAAATCTGAAACTCCGAGGGAAGAGTGCACCCCAGCAATGTCATAGCAGGTCCTCAAGGTGATTCTGCTGTATACTGAGGTTTAAAATCCATGGACACAAGAGGCACAACAATCCATATGAATAGATATTTACTTTGATTCATAATTTTTATCAGTACATAGTCTGCAGATTACTATACTGGTACCAGAGATGGATACTCACTGAAAAGAGTTCTAGAATGACACTCTGGTAGCACAGTTCTGGGGAACTTTCCATTATAGCATGCTTAAGAACTTGCAGAAAAATGTTTCTAAAGAAAAGTACCAGCTGGGCATGGTGGCACATGCCTGTAATCCTAGCATTTTGTGGGGCTGAGACAGGAAGATCAAAAATTTAATCTCATCCTGTGCAACTTAGCCAGACCCTGTCTCAAAAAGGGCCAGGGATGTAGTTCAGTGTGAAGGCTGGTGTTCAATTTCCAGTACCACCACCACCACCAAAAAAAAAAAAAATCCAGTAACTACACATTAAGGGAAAGTAAGCTGGAATCTTGAGTTTAAAAAGGACAGGTACCCGAGTGTGATGGGGCACTCCTATAATCCCAGCACTTGGGAGGCTGAGGCAGGAGGATCGCCAGGAGTTCAAGGCCAGCCCAGGCTACATGGTGAGTTTGAGGCCAGCTTGAACTACATAGAAGACCCTGTCTCAAAAAAACGAAAAAGGAAAGAAAGGAAAGAGAAAGAAAAAAAAAAAAAAAAAAAAAAAAAAAAAAAGGCTTTTGACTGTGGTGGTGTACTTTTTCCTCCCTATGCTGAGGATCACACCAGGGCCTTATGCATACTTGACAAGAACTCTACCACTAAGCTACATTCCCAGCCCATACAAATTTTTTTTGGGGGGGGCGTGTTTTGAGACAGGGTCTCACTAGTAGTTCAGGCCAGTCTTGAACTCACTATGTAGCCCAAGCTGGCCTCAAATTCATAGCGATTCTCCTGCCTCGGCCTCTTGAGTGCTGAGATTACAGGCGTGCACCACCACGCCCAGCTTTCTATTACTCTATTCTGTTCCATGTATAGAAACACAATAATCTATGTAACAAAATGAAACATCTAAATTTCTTCATTGAAAATTTAAAAGTAATTAAACTATAGACAGCATCAGGTAGACTGGAAACTGACTGCACAGCCTCCAACTGGACTCAACTATGGAGTGTGGCTGCCCCCAGCCACAGCTGGCCCAGCTGCATCCACGTTGCCCACTTGGCTACATGATTTAGATGGAAGGTAAACACAGATGTGGCAGGTGCCACATGACAGGAAGGTCAGGTTCACTGAAATTCCATAGAGGCAGGAAGTGCTCATGCTGTTCTATTATGAAGATAGTTTTTTGTTGTTGCTTTCTGTTTCAGTACTGGGGATTGAACCCAGTGGCGTTGTACCCCTGAACTACACCACCATCCCTTTAAAATTTTTATTTGTAATTTTTCAAATTATTCATTTATTTATCTTGCTGTACTGGAGACTGAACTGAGGCACTCTACCACTGAGCTATACAGCCACCCCCCTCTATTTTTTATTTTTATTTTTTTATTTTTTTGGTACCGGGGATTGAACTCAGGTCCTCGTGCTTGCGAAGCAGGCAGCGAAACCACTGAGCTAAATCACCATCCCTATTTTTTATTTTGAGATAAGGTCTCTCTAAGTTGCCCACATTGGCCTTAAACTTGCAGTCCTCTTGCCTCAATATACTGAGTACCTGGGATTAAAGGCATGGGCCACCATGCCCAGCTGTTATGAAGATCGTTGACTTGAGGACACTCAAAAGGAATTCTTTATTACTGGATCTGGACTTCCACAGTCAGGTGGGAAAGGTTCTCCCAACTTATACCCTAGAAGTTTTCCTAAGTGGCTCACTTAAATCAGGTACAGGAGGCTGCAGGCTCCTTATTAGGACCCCTCCCCAGCATTGGCCAGAAAATGTCACCTTCAAAAAGAAAACGAAAATGAATCACGATTATAAGCTATTCTAAATGATGACTCGTAAATGTGCTGTGGGCTTTCTCTAATAACAGCGATGGGACTAAAATATAAATTGTGAGTCAATGACCGTAGCAGGCCCAAATTAATTCATCCCTGTTGTGGAGAATTTGTCAATGTTTGTGGCTGCCTAGCATCAAGCCCTTCTCTATCTGGAGGAACTTCCCACTGTGTGAATCATAGCAGGCCTTACCTCCCACTAGGGAGGTGGAAAGGTCTAGAGATCAGCCTCTTCCCCAACACGCTCTTGGTTAGAACAAAGGCAGATGACAGGCTGGCCAACCATGCTCTCTTCCTATACTGTAAAATCAGAATATATGAGGCAAAGATGAATGGAAAGTTAGAATCTATGTGCCTGGGAGGAATTTGGCTGAGCCATCATGGTAGGATTATTCCTACTAAAAGATGATTATTTTGTATTTTGCTCCTTGGGTCTCTTTCTTTCTCTCTGTGTGTATTTTCAAATTTCTAATATATGATACTTTTTTTGTTTGAAGTGCTGGGAAATTGAACCCAGCCAACGCTAAGCAAGCACCCTACCACTGAGCTACATCCCCATCCCTTATAATACATCATTATTAGCTATGGTTACCACACTGTACATCCTGCCCCCCTCCCCACAGTGTGCTAGGGATGGAACTCAAGGAGTGCTGAGCTAATCCTTAACAGTGCATGGATGTGTGTTTGTGTTGGTGTGTGTGCAGTGTGGTACTAGGGATTAAACCCAGGCTCTTCACACTAGGCTATATCTCTAACTTTTTTCCCTCTTTCTTTCTTTCTTTCTTTCTTTTTACTGGGGATTAAATCCAAGGACTTTATACTGAGCTACATTTCTAGCTCTTTCTTGTATTTTTTATTTTGAGACAGGGTCTCACTAAATAGCCCAGGGTGGCTTGGAATTTACAACTCTGCTGCCTCAGCTTCCCAGAGTGCTGGGACCGCACGAGTGCATCACCACACCCAGCTTTACTTATCTTCTATGGTATTGTGAGAAGAATGTGATACTACCTATAATAGTCAATAAATATTAGCTGATGGAACAGATAATAATGTTAATAAAAACTAACACCTTTTAAAATACGTTCATCAGGTTAGTTAACACTAGCTACAATAGCAAAGAACCCCCAAGTCTCGATGTCTTAATGTCACTGATACACCTTTCTCCCTCACCTCACCATGAACATGAGTTTGGCAGCTCTCTTGGGCAACCTTTCCAAGCTGTGACTCAGGAATCTAGGATCCTTCTGCCTTGTAGCTCTATACCTCCAGAGTCTCTTTGATGTCTTCCCTGGATTTTTTTCTATACAACTGTTCAACTAATGGAAAAAGAGATCCTATGGGACATTTGGGGGCCAGGCTTCTTCATACATCACATCTCTTATTCAGATGGCTCCTACCTAACTGCCAAAGAGGTCAGGAAATGTCCTGGGTATAGTGTGACTCTTTTAACTTACCAAACTGTTCTTTTAACTTACCAAACAATTACCACTAAATCTTTATTGAGAAGCAGACTTAGATATTTATTAGACCAGCTACTATTCTGGATGAAACACTAACAGAATTAGATAGAAATGGTCATCAGATCTGGGAGTTTACACTGAAAGAATCAGCTTTATCCAGGAAACTGACAAATAAAGCATGTTCTATTAAAGAAGATCATTAAACTCAACAGACTATCAGTTGCCTGGGAGTGGGTGGGGAGAAGCAAGAGACTGCACATCTCTGTGTAGTTTGAATAGGCAAAGTGTAAGGTGACCACAGTCTTAATAGGCTTTTATTCATGCCAGTCCATCTACTCTGAAGTTATGAATAAAAGCACAGTGGAGTGTGGAAGGAGATATTTCTGTTGTTCAAAGGGGATTCAAAGAAAATTGACAAACTGCCACCCAGGAAAAGATAGGAAGTGTATCAGTTAAGGCTGCCTAGAGGAACAGACTTAACAGAACATATATA
>NW_004624875.1:3617605-3643580 GCF_000247695.1 Heterocephalus glaber
CTCCCTGCCCTGGCCATATTGCTTTTGTCTCTCCTTTGTTCAGAGACAGCCTAGCAGATCTATTCCCCTAATAAAGGCTTGTTGTGGCCTGGTCTGGTCTTGGTCTTCGGCCCTTTTACCTGACATCAGGCTCTCAGGATGTGTCAGGGGCTGGCTTGGAGGAAGGGTGAGGCCAGCTAACCTGGCTCCTGCTCACGGTGGCCTCAGCCACAGACACCTGTCAGTGGTTTATAAATCCAGCTTCTAATAGAAATTGGCTTGGAAATAGGGTGTCACACATTAAAAGCAAAAGTCTGCAAATGGTTTTAGTATATGTGCTGCCGAAGCAAGCACATGCAAATGGTTTTATATACCGTAACCTAAAAGCTAGTGATACTGAAATAGGTCAGCCAAGGTGAGGTTTGTTTCAGGAATTCTGTCCACAGGGAGGTGGCTATAACCAAAAAACAGATGATATGTCTGATTATGTGTGCTATGCTAAGCACTGTATTATATATCTCAATAAATCTTGAAAAAATGAAAAGCAAAATAAAACCCTACTATGAGACTGGTTTTTGTTTTGCTTTGCTTTCCTTTGCTTTGCTTTGCTTTGTTTTGGTTTGGTTTTTTGAGACAAGGTCTCACTATGTAGTTCAGGCCAGTCTTGAACTCACTATGTAGACCAGGCTGGCCTCAAACTCACCGAAATCCTCCTGCCTCAGTCTCCAGAGTGCCAGGATTACAGGCTTGTGCCACCACTGCCTGACTCCTCCCAGATCTTTATCATTTGTCTACAATGCCTGTACCTGCAGCCTAGATCTTTTTACTTTT
This sequence comes from Heterocephalus glaber, assembly GCF_000247695.1. The sequence goes on from NW_004624875.1 coordinate 3,618,416, forward strand.
GTTTACAACGTTTGCACCTGTGGCTCTTTGTTGGGAACCTGCCCTAAGGCTGCTGAACAGCTTTCCAATAAGGACAAAGTTCTTGGTAGTTTTCATCCTCCTAGTGAGGCCCTTAGTGGATGACTAAAGGGAAAAAACTCCCTTACCTTAGGTTAAAACAGATTCATATGTGATTTTCAACTTAGAGTTCCCTGCAGGATCAGACTGAATCCCAGCATGTGGGGTTCTTCCCTCTCCTACTTCCTCTATGCCTCTACTGATTTCTCTTGGGAGTCCTTTCTTAATATAGTAAATCACTTGCACACATGTCCTTATCTCAGGCTTACATTCTAGGAAACCCAACCTAGAAAAAGACTTTTTTAAGAAAGAATTATGGCTTAAGGTTTAAAAGAAATAGTTTACGCTGATTTCAATGTAATGTAATTGAGCCAGGCATGTTCCTCTTAGTATTCTAAAGAATTTAATGCTCAATTTAGGATTTTACTTACATATTTCCATCTCTTTATAAGAGTTAATCATGCCCAATCTTTATGCTGGTTTTTCATTTCCTTGAAAGGTTTCTGCTTCTTTTCCTCTTTCTAGGACCCAAATTGGTAAGGACTGCCTTAATCAGAGTTTAAGTTGTGTTCCCACAGATCCCATATCACCTTTTAGAAAGTAGCATCTTTAATTTTTATTTGTCCTCAAACACACAAACATGCACCCTCATGTATACACTCATATGTACACACCTGTGCACACACAAATACACATATCCTCACACAAATGTGCACTCACATATAGTTGCACACAGGTACATGCACAGATTATGTACACATACATTCTTCACTTGATCTTAGCCAAAAGGCCGAGAAGCAATTACACATACATTCTTGCATTACTGGGATACATTTTCTGGACCTGGGGATGAATTTAGTGGTACAGCATTTGCTTAGCATGAAAAGGCCCTGGGTTCAATCCCCAGTACCAAAGCAAATAAAACAGTCTTTTGCCTGCCTGCCCAGGGAGTTCGCTGTGGAATTTCCTGACGTTTCTTTTTATTGTGTGGCTTCTGGGAAAAGTATGAGGCACTCTGATGGGTGTCAATAGTGTCAAGTATGGGATTGAACTCACTGACAGTGGCCCCTTGACTTATGAACTCAATTATTTCACGAGGGATGATTGTAACTCAAGTTCATCCATTGAAGGCTCAGGCTCCTCTACACAGCCTTCAAAGTCTCCTGTACACAGGCAGAACTCTGTCTTTAGAGACACTGGCCCAAGATTTATCTATTAACCCCATTCAGGAAAGGATGTTGTAATGTTCCTTCCAGAACTCTTTAATGGTTAAATCTGTATCTGAGACCATCTGGAAGCACAGGCAGCTGGCATTCAGGTCACAACTCAAGACTTTGGTCATAAGTTAAAACTAAAATATCAGTCATAACCCAAGTTGTTCATATGTCAGGCCAGTCATAAGTCAAGGGTCCACTACTTTTGAGTATAACGAGAAAAATAGAAGTGCAGAAATGGAGAAATGGAAGGCAGGTAGTAAAATTTTTGGAAGGCAGATTTAAAACACAATCAGCCTATTCAATTATCCTGTTATCAGGTATCTCCTTCTAAAAGTGGCTTGCCAATTAAACAATACTGGGTTCTGGGTTGCTCGCTTTTCCCTCTGGAGTTGGATTACAGATTCTTCTCATCTCAAACAAAGAATTGAACAGAACGAGCTAAAAAGCAGTGGCCAAGTTTATTTGAAAAAGTAAAAGTGAAGAATGAGGGAGAAACTGGCTCTGCAGAGGGAGCTTGAGCTGAGTAAAAGGAAAAAGCAAGATAAAAGAATACCCTGGAGAAAGCAAGGTGAGCTATTGTGAGGAGATCCGCGCTAGCAAGCTCTCTGGGGCATCTGTGAACTTTCATACTGTCCAAATCTTGAAGAAACCCTGGAGAACTTCTATATCCGAGTCCTGAGAGGTGGTGCTGTGATTCCACACCTCAGGCTGATGTCAGGTCTAGGCGATCATTTTAAAAACCTGATCTAGTTCCTGTGAAAAGTTTACATGCAGGGCTTTGGGAACTGTTCTGCACGTTTTCCATGATCTTGTAATTAACCAACCATGCCTACTTCCCCAGCCAGCTTTGCCACACCCTCATCTATTTCAATTCCAAATGTTTTTCAATCATCTAAGGGGAAACACAAAATTACTTTTAATTAAATGTTTACTATTGCTTTCATATTAATGTTAGATCGAATTTATAATACAGAAGATTCTGAACAAAGCTAAATTTACACTATATTGTGTGTACATTTTAAAATCCATTGAAGGGGTGTAACTCAGTGGGAGAGCACTTGCCTAGCATGCACAAAAAATGAAGTGAAATGAAATAAAACAAAATGCATTGAAGCCCCTTGAGTATATTTATGTAATGGAGCAAAATTTTATATTTTTTTTAATTTTTAAAATATATATATTTATTGGTACATTTTAGGTATAAAATACATTTACATTTATCATTGGGTGTTTGTACCAGAACATGATGCATCTTAGTTTTTATTTTTTCTCCCATTACCTGTGCACCCTTCACCCCCTCCACCCTTCCCTATCTACACAGAGTTTGATTCCATTTTTTATTTTCTCATAATTTTTTTCTTTCCTTTCTTCCCTTTCCCCTTTCCCTTCCACCATCCCCAAACCCTTGGACCTTTTCTTATTTCAAATTATCAATTATTCATTTTAATCATTTTCATCCTTATTTACACTTTCAATTTCTCACACTAGAGAAACTAAAAAATTTTATATTTTAAAAGATAAAGAGTTTATAGTTTCTGTATCTGTTTTTTATGACACATTGTTGAGCATGTCAAAAATTTATTAGTTTCATAGTCCTGAATCAAGAACGTTACTTCTAATCACTATAGAATTTGTATGAAAAAAATATTATATCACCTTGCAATATTTTAGCACAATAGTTAAATGTGGAGGCTGAGAGTTTGTTCAGATCTTGATTCTTACTACTGCTGTAAACAGTCTTTTTAAAATCTCAGTCTCCTCAACTACAGAAGAGAGATAATAATAACTAATGTGCAGGGCTGCAGTAATAGTGCCTCTTGGGAGAGTGTTTACAGCACAGAGTGAACAGGAAGATGCTGCTAATACTGATGGTGGTGAGAACTTCTAACTCCTGTTTTCCTTTCTTTTTTAAATCTCATCCCCTTTATAAGACTTGCATCTCTCCTCCTGTCACTTTGAGGATTTATTTCAATACTCTATTTTAGTAAATTGGGTAATAATCACTTTATACTGTACAATGATGGGGTGTTTGAATCATGTTAATGATATAAAGTTTTATGCCCTATAAACTTAGAGTAGCCAGGGATTTAGCTCAGTGTTTCTACCACCTGCCTCATAAGTGCAAGGTCCTGAGTTCGATCCCTGGTACAAAAAAAAAAAGGGGAGTTTTACCTATAAACTTAGAGTGTCCTCCTTCCATCTCTCCTTTCCTTCTTTGCTTCCTACATAGGGTCTTAGTATGTTGCTCAGGTTGGCCTTGAACTCCTGAGCTCAAGGGATCTCCCTGCCATAGCCTCCTGAGAAGCTGGGACTACAGGTGTGCATCACTGTGCCAACTCCATTATTGTCATTTTGCAAAGCAAAAAGACTTGCCAGGGAAGTAGTTCAGTGGCGCCACACCTGCCTAGCAATCACAAGGTTCTGAGTTTGATCCCTAGTACCGCCCAAAAAAAAGACTGATGTTTAAGTTAAGTAACTCTCTTAAAGTGTTCAGCGTTATATGGTAGTTCTGGATTCAAATCCAAATCCCCAGGCTTAAACCAATAAAAGGAGAAAAGGCAAACAATGAGGGGGAAACATATACCAGTGGACATCTGGACATTCCTCTACTATTGTGTAGATCTAACTACCTGGACTTAAAGGCAGGCCAGAGCCTCCCAGATACGTAGTTCAAAATTGCCATGTTAATTTCTCACACCTTAAACAGATCTACTCAATAGGAATAGCTGGTATTTATTGAGTGTTTCCCAAATTCCATGCATACGGGAAGATATTTGGAAGCATAATCTCATTCCAAGCTGGGCAGGGGGTGGACACATGTAATTCCAGTACTTCAGAGGCTGAGATTGGAGGATCCTCATGAGTTCATGAGTTCAAGGCCAGCCTGAACTACATAGCAAGACCCTGTCTCAAAAAATCAAATCAATCAAACCAACAAACAAACCAAACAAACCAAAAATCTCGCTCCACCCTCAAAGTCCACAGCTGTGAGGCAGATATTATAGTGACTCCATTTCACAAAAGAGAGATTTTTAAATACATGACAATACCACTGGAGAGTGGTAGAGCTGGGCTTCAAACTCAGGGCTGGTCCGAGTTCAAGTCACAGACTAACTCATTGGCCTATCCTGACCCTCAAAATATTGTACTATATAGAACTAACTGAATAGTCTGGGTATTATGTATTCCCTTTAAAAAAACTACCATGTCTCTGAATTAAAACTGGGAGAAAAACTGAAAAATCAGATCTTTGTTCAGGTATTTGCTGATCATTCAGCCTATGAAACACATAGATCTCCTTCCTACCCATAAGAATTGCATTTTTGGAAGGTCTTGTGTTATGGATGAGCAAGTTTGAACAATAAAGATAGCCACACTCTGTGCCAGATTTGAGCCTGTTTATTATAGCTGGAGGCCGAGGGGGGCTAGTGCCTGGAAAGTTCTCTCAGCAACAGGAAGCAGTTTGCTTTCTCCTTTAAATCATGCTTTCAGTTGGGGAGGGCTCAGGGGAGAGCAACCGGAATCTTACAGAAGCAGAACCATGCCAGGTTAGTGGAGGGGCACAAGGAAGTTTCACATACTAGGTGAGCTACAAAATATCCTGCAATTGCAGCAAGTTGTCTGACAAACAGGATGTGGGGGTTTTGGGTGCTTTCTTCAAGCACAGGTACAAAATGGCATTGAGGCACAAGATGGAGTCAGGTTGGCTATCACACTTCACGGGAGGGTCTCTGCCTGTGGAAGCTGAAAAAGGCCAGTCCTTCCTGTCCCTGCCTCCTAGCTCAGCCCACGGGATGCTCCAGCAGGGAATGATGCTTACAGAGAGGGTTACGAGGCACAGACTTGTACAGGTGCCCTGGAGGGCTTTCACAGCAGTGGTTGTGGTGTGGACTGGGCTGTGGATAATGTCCCCATGTCACCTCTTTCTGGGTTTTCTGCTGATTCCCCTCTCTGAGACATCCATCCAACTGCTGTTGAGGACAACTGGGACCACTGATCTGGTTTCTTTGAGCTGAGTGGGGTTGTTGTTGGGCAGGCAGTGGATGGAAGTCCTCAGTAAAAAGGGTTTTTCTTTTTTTTTGGTACCGGGGATCGAACTTGGGTACTTGCACTTGCAGGCGGTGGAACCACTGAGCTAAATCCCCGGCTAGAAGGATTTTTCTGATGGGCCTCAGCGGAAGTCTGACATCTCTACAGTGGGATCTGTGTGATCATTTGGAGCCCAGCAGCCTCTAGGTGAGAATAGACAAACTCTACCACAAGATTAAGGCACATATGACTGAAGCATGAGTAATAGAATGGAAAGGCAGACTGGGGAAGGAGTCATGTCAGACACTGTTTTTAAGGGATTGGAATAGCAACTGTAGTCAACTGGCTCCTAGACCTGTCCACGGGTGTAGCTAGAAACTGCCAGTAGGGGGCAATGATTGGAGCCCCTTTTTATGTTTAGTCTGTATTGTTATTACTTATATATATCTCTGGCTATGTTCTTTTTTTTTTTTGGTACTGGGGATCAAACTCGGGTCCTTGCACTTGTGAGGCAGGCGGAGGAACCACTAAGCTAAATCCCCGGCCCAAGTGAGTCTTTGTTAATCATAATTTATCTTTTGATATATCAAGGTCAGTTAAGTCTCCTCAGATATTACTTTTGGGGCCATTGTCAGAGCCTCTTAGCTCTTTTAGTTATTCTTTTGTCAGATGTATCATCTGCCAGGATGGGTCACCATCTATGCTAGACCACATGGCTCTCTTTGGAAACATGGGAACATTTTTTTCTTTAGTGACCTTCCTTGTAGCATGATGTACATTGGCCTCCTGTCCTCTGGTGTCTAACAATCTTCTTGTGCAGGAGGTCAGGTGACTCACCAAAGTTGTAGGATCCTGTAGAGAGATTCCCCTCATGTCCTGAGTCTTTGCTGACCTTAGAGGCCAGGGCCAGAATATTCGTTATCTTTTTAACTCAGTTACCCTTTTCAGTTTTGGTTTTTCAAACCTCAGTCATTGAACACCCAGCAAAAGCAGATGGGTTATATCAGCAGCATAGTGGGAGCAGTTAATTTTATAATCTTATCCAGATATCTAACCTATTGTATAGCTTTAAGTCTGGAAAAGACAAAACCAAAGAGCCAATTAAGTATCCATGGGCCAAACAATAAGATCAGCAAAATTATTATTACTACAGCCAACAATTGTTTTTACTAGGAAAAGCCAGTGATGGCCTCTCACAAAGAGGGTAAGGGAAAGGTCTAGGGAACTTTAGAATCTGACATGGCATGAACCTGTCATCTAACAACTTGAACAGCTATTGAGATGTTGGCAGAAGGATCAGGAACGTACACATAACATTTAGCTTTTACAGTTCCATGAGTTTCTCTTTGTGCTCCTGTTAGGATGTATAAGGCCTGGGTCTCCTTAAGAAGCCGGTAAAGGGCGCCTGGCCTTTTTAGTAGATCCTGGAACCTAAATTATGTAAAACCCAGTCAGTCCCAGAAGGGCTCTCAGCTGTTTGGTATGTTCTGGCAAAGGGAAATCTAGAGTGGACTGAGATTTTTCTGAACTTAGCATCCCTTTGTCCTGAGAAATAAGCAGCCATAATAGGTGAACTGGGACTGGCAGATTTGGACCTTCTCCCGGGACACCTTTTAACCTTAGGAAGCCAGGAAGTTAAGGAGGACTCTTGTACTTGGTGGGTCTCCGTATCCCCACAGTCCAGCAAATCATCTACATACTGTAAGAGGGTGATGTCTTTTATTTATTTTTTCATTTTAGAGCTCTTGTGCTAGGATTAGGCCAAACAGATGGGGGCTATCTCAAAACCCCTGGGGAGGGACTGTCCAGGTCAATTGTCTTACTCCTGTAAGTGGATTTTTTGGGGTGGGGGGTAACAGGGCTCGAACTTGGGACCTTGTGCTTGCGAGGCAGGCACCAGAACCACTGAACTCCGGCCCTGTAAGTGGATTTTTTTAAAAGGCAAAGAGATTTTGTCTCTCTAGTGCCAAGGGAATATAAAAGAAAGCATCTTTAAGATCTAAGACAGGGCCGGGGATTTAGCTCAGTGGTTTCCCCACCTGCTGCGCAAGCGCAATGACCCGAGTTCGATGCCTGGTCCAAAAAAAAAAAAAGAGAGAGATCTAAGACAGAAAAGCAGCTGGATGAGACTAGAATCTGTGTCAATAAAGTGTAGGGATGGGGCATGACCAGATGTAGAGGCACCACAGCCTCATTAATGAGGCTGAGGTCTTGAACCAATCTATTTATTAGGCTCCTTTTGGACTCTCACAGGGGCTGACAGCCTCTTGTAACGCTTTGTTTTATTTTATTTATTTTTTGGTACAGGGGATCAAACACAGGACCTTGCACTTGCGAGGCAGGTGGCGGAACCACTGAGCTAAATCTCCGGTCCAAGAATCTTTGTGTTAAGTAGTCCTAAACTATAGGCTTTAGTCCTTTTTTAAAAAAAACAGATAACAATTATAAAGTTCATAGAGAAAACCTGAGATCAGTGACCACACAGCATTCTAGCATAACAATCATGATGACATTATTATCTTTGAAACACCTATGTCCATTTATTATAGAATAGCTCTCTAGTCGGCTATCTTTTTTTTTTTTTTTGGTACCGGGGATCGAATTTGGGTCCTTGCACTTGCAGGGCAGGCGGCGAAACCACTGAGCTAAATCCCCAGCCTCTAGTCAGTTATCTTTATCTGATTACAAGATATTAAATGACATGAGGAAACCTTTTTTCAACCTAATTTGTTATCTTTAATAGGGTGCCATCAAAGAATGTACCTGTCTATAGATGTACCTTATAAGTTATTAATGTCTAACTTTTAATTTTTAGTGTGACATTGTCTGGAATGCTCAGTACCTGAGCACCTTTAAGTGTAGTGATACATACATAATATACACATCACATAAAATTTGAAAAAAAGAAAATTATCATTTGGCTGATGGTCTCATCTTGGCTTGTCATGTATCTCTTATTGCAAGTAGCTAGAACACAAGTGAAAAAAGGTAGATATATGAGTCTAAAAGAAAAAAGCTTATGCTGGGAATTTAGCACAGTGGTTCCAGTGCCTGCCTCAAAAGTGCAAGGTCCCAAGTTCGATCCCCGGTACCAAAAAAAAAAAAAAGCTTATGACCATAAACAATTCTGGCCTCTGAGGATTTAGCTCAGTGGCACTGTGCCTGCCTTGTAAGCATAAGGTCCTGAGTTTCATGGAGGGGGTGGGGTGGGGGTCTTATCCTGGAGACCTGGCAGTATAATGAGACTTTCAGTTTTGTATTCTCAAAGACCTGTACACCCAAAAAGCATGAATACACAGAGAACTTAATGGTTTTTGATGACCAATGTAAACATATTACAATAAAATATTTAGAACTTAAATATTTTAACTTAACCCTTTGGTGATAACCAATGTAAACATATTATAATAACATACTTAAGCAGTGCTTATTGGGATGCGTCTCCCATAAGGCTATGAAAATTACTGGGGGTCCCATTAGTGATCAAAGACCAGAATAATTGTTTTCTAGGGATCTGCTCCTTTATTCACCAAGGGGAGTCTTGTCCAGCAGGTTTTTTTAAGCCCAAGGGATCCCCATCTAGTTATCTTAACAAATTTTTTTAGATGACTTATGAGATCAAGATCATAATTACCACATTTTTGGCCAATGAAAGACTCCCAAGCTATTATACACAGACAACAATAGGCATGGTACTTGTAAAACCAGTCCTGACATCATCTTGATTGGTTGGCAACTTGGGTGGAAGCATGTCCTTAACTTTAATGATATTTATCTGTAAGCTAACTTAAGCTGTAGGCATAAATATTTTAACCTATATAAACTGTTTTTCAGGCACAACTTTTTAAAAAAATTTTTTGTTTTTAAATCAGTAAAAGAAACTGGGTCCTAGAGGCTGCAGTGATCTAAGCAGCAGCAAAATTTGTGCATTCGTCTTTTTGTTTTTCTTTAAATACAATTAAATTATCACACTCCTGGCACACTTCATTTGGATGAAATTCTGCACCATACATATATAATTGTAAAGTTATTAACCCCCATCCCTGGGGGGAAAACTACTCTGGAAGATAATTTTCACTGAAATCTAACCAAACTTTGTTAAGTGTATTGTGACAAGATTATAAATGATATGAAAAATAACATTTTAACATTTGGCCATCAACTTCAGAAAATGGTTTGCCTATACAAATTTTTATAATTTTTAAAATGTCATATATTCTACCCTCCTATGGTCCTCAGAATTAAAGCATAAGAACAGGAAAGAAAAGGAAAAGAATGCAACTGATTGCTAAGGCAGAACACCTTGCTAGGAGTAATGAAGGTAGAGTATACATTAAATCATTCAGTGCAGAATTTCACAGGGCCAACAGGTAACAGTCTATTTTCACTTATACAGGCAAAGTAGATTTTGTGATTACCAGTTGCGTTAAATGCACCAAATAGAGCTCCTAAAAGTGATACTATAAGGCGCCGCCTTAAGTTCTCCAGGCTGCAACTGTGTATAAACTGTTTTTTAATGGAAATTTTTAAAAAAGCAAAAAGAAGAAAAAAGGAAATTGTTGAGCTCAAACAAAATAGGTAAGGTGTTACAAATTGTAATTGACACAAATTGAACAGACAGATGGACAAGCACACATAAGACAATTGTTCATAAGCCAGAACACATTCAGATATATTTGTCAGGGCCTTTTATGAATCAGGCACAACTATTATTTTAGTTGATGACATAACCCATATCTAGAGCAGTTGTCACTCTTCCTCAAGAAGGAGAGCTGTCTCTCTTGGTTTTCTAGGTGGTACTTTGGCTAAGCTCTAGTACAGCAAGAAGTAAGGCCCCTCTTTCTCAAAAATCAGGCTCTAGCTCTCTCCAGTGCTTAAGAAGACATTCCAGGGGTGATCAGAAGGCTTGGCCCCCAACTAAGAGGAAGACTGAGTGTGGGGGTTCTTTTACACATTTTGGGCATCCCTCTAGTGCAAAAGTCTCCCCTGATTCCAAGGCTAAAATGGGGAAAAAAGCCTGTCTAGGCTCCAACTTGCCCTGCTGCAGATTTCTACTGGAGACCTCTCCTCTTGCCTTCCAAAGCTGAGATAGGATATCTCCCACCTCAAGGGGAAGTCCAAGTGCGGCCTTGATTTTCTTCCTCCCTGGCCCCTACCTTTGTCAGGATTTATCTGCAATTACCCATGCATGGGTGTCTTTCAGGAACTGGACCAGGGCCTTTGTAACACTACTTATGTCCTGGGTAACAAGGTTTGTACCACATGTCAAATGCAGAGAGCTCCCAGAAGGACCCCCCTCCTTTTTTTTTAAAGAACTGAGAATGGCTGTTAAAGCCAGATTTCCAGAGTGAATAGGGGTTTTCTATGACTTATTCACGCAGGGAAAGCAGGACATGCAAAGACTGAGGTCAGCCTGGTGTTTTTTGTTTTTTAAATTTCATCCCAAGACTCTGAATCAAGAAGCTCCAAAACATAGAACAGGGAAAGAGAGGCCCTCTGACATATTTTTAAAATTTTATTTATTTATTTTGTGGTCTTTTGGCTTATACTATGCAACTGTAATGGAATTTCTAGCCCTCATTTAGCGATTGTCAGCCTGGCAACATGCTCCAGAGAAGAATCATGAGAGGGAGGCAGATCCTCCCTCAATGTCCATTCTGATTAAAGCTGTTACCCACCTGTGCAGCTCTCCCACATAATCTATTATGTAAGATCTGTTATCAGATCTGCTCACATAATCTCCTGTGCTGGGATAGCTTTACCTTAAAAACCTATCAGTCCAGGGCCAGGGATGTAACTCAGTGGCACAGTGCCTGCCTGGCAAGCATGAGGTCCTGAGTTTGATCCCTGGTACCACAAAAAACAAAACAAAACAAACAAAACCCTGATCAGTCCAACCACAGTGGGCCGGCCCGGAGGATTGATCACAGTTAATCTGTGGCCAAGGGCTGGGTACTGACCTTGTCTAGTAATTATCCTTTCACTGTTTCCGGACAATGGACCAAAGATGTTGGCATCTGGGGGACAAGCACCACTGCTCTGTTGTCCAAGCAGCCCACCAGGATCTTAACTCAGCCCCAGTAATGAGAAGGACAAAGTTTAATGAAAGGAAGACACTTTACTTGTAAAGAGGAAAAAGAAGGGGGAGAAAGGAGAAGATAGACAGCTACCCTGATAAGAAAGAATCAGAGTCCACCTGCCTCGTAAGCACAAGGTCCTGAGTTCGATCCCCAGTACCAAAAAAAAAAAAAGAATTAGGGTAGGGGGCTCTGGAAAGATGGAGGACCAAAGGGCCCTTTGTTCTCAGCTGGTTTTATGGGGGGCGGAGACTCTTTCCCCTCCACCAGAACTTGCCATAACTGGGTTGGCTTCTGGGCACCTCTGTCTAATATCATTTTTTTCTGGTGGTCTATGTGGAGCTTCTGTCTGTTTACTTGCCCTTGTTGTACCTTTTAAGGCCTTATCTTTGGGGAGGGTGGCTGGTTGGCAAGGAGGGGCCTTTTTGGTTAGCTTAGGGTTGGTAAGGGGGCATGTGGATGTCTATTGTACTCTATAATGACCCTAGAGTGAATAATATAGTGAGCTAGAGTGAATGCACATGTATATAAGTGTATATGTTAGTGCTTAGGTAGGAGTACGCAGCGCCTTAGTTGGCACCCCACCCCCCGCGCTTCCCTATATTTTATTGGAGGTGGAGGCAGCTTATCATTTTTGCACCTGGCTTTCTCTCTGTCTCCTGCCTGGCAGCTCTTTCTCTTTTTCTGGTCTATTGATACAAGTCCCAAGGCCATTTGGTGTCTTTTTTTTTTTTCCTTCTTCTTCTTTATCTTTTTCTACCTGTCTTTGACTTGCTTCCCAGGTGAATCTCTCTAGTAAAGTTTGTTTTCAACTCCTTCTAGTCAGGATTAGCTAGAAGACCTAAGAAGGCCCTTATTTCATTGGTCTATAGACCCCTGTCCCTAAAAAAATTAGTGGTAGTGTGCATGCTTAGCATGCATGAGGATCTTGGTCACTTTCTAGCACCAAAAACAAAAGCCTAGCAACCCAAACTAAAGTTACTTCCTATGCATATTTTTCAAATTATGATCCATACTAACACTCCTTCCACTCATCTAGGTGTCCATTCAGCAGCTACTCAAACCCTTTTTTGCATTTCTGTGTCAAACTGAAACCTGTTATGCAAGAGCTTAACACAATGGATGTATTATTTTTCTAATGGAACTAGAACTCCAGTGGTAGCCAGTTCAGGGCTGGTGTAACTGCTTGAAGAAGAATCAGGGACCAAGGCTTCCTTTAATTTCTTCTTTTGCAGAATGGCTGCCTCACCTCCAAGATTTGAATCTGTGTTCTCAGCAGTAAGGACAATGAAGAGCAAAAGACAAAAAATTGTATGCTGTTGCTGGTGGTTTGGGGAGCTGGTGGCATGAGTAAGTAAATCAGCCTTGTAAATGGAAGACTGTGCCACTCTGCACTTGCTCTCTGCCATTCCCTTAGAGGAGGCCAGTTTTAAAAATTTAAACTTTTGGCTAGGATAGGGCACAGTTTCAAAGGATTCCATCAGCCTCCCTACTGTGATAGCTCTTACTTGCTGGCTAAGGAACTAGTGTGATGATTTTGCCAACTCTCAAGCAGGTCCATTGTGACCATACATTCAGGGAGCACCAGAGGACTCACTACATATGCTTGCTGAAACTCCTGTTTTCTTCCATCCTTAGGCTGTGGATATTGGCTTAGGCCCAGAAATAGGAAAAAGTATGGAGGCCTCTCACTGAGGCTGCTTCTCTCAGGCTCTTCCTTATCCACCCTTTGGTTTTTGTTTGTTTTTGGCACTGGGGAATGAATCCAGAGGAAAGCTAAATCCCCAGCCTATTATTATTATTATTATTATTATTATAGGATTGTGCTAAATTACCTAGGCTGGGCTCAAACTTGTGGTGATCTTCCTGCCTCAGCCTCCCAAGTACTGGGATTACAGGCATACCCTCCCAGGCCTGACTTTCACTCTTAGGTGTTTTTTTTTTTGATACTGGGGATCGAACACGGGACCTTGGGCTTGCGAGGCAGGCAGTCACTCTTAGGTTTTAAAGTACACATTGCATCCTTGTTGGCTGCCCATCTATGTTTCTTCTATGAACAATCTCTGTTGCCTGCCTGGGTCCTGAGCCTTACATTGGGGTGCCACCTGTAGCCCACCCACCTAGCTAGCCGTGTTTGGGGACCTAGACTGGCTATTTTGTTCTCCCTGGCCTAGGGTCAAACTAGGGTGAATGACAAAGAGACACTGAGTCAGTTTAACAGGTAGGCAGCCCCCAGCTTCTGGCTCATCTTTCCTTTATTTACCCGAACAATCAAAGTAACCCAAGATTTCATCTGCTTTTCAATATCCATTAGAACATACTCTGGTAAACAACTTAACCTCAAGTATCAACTTTTCCTTAGAACCTGCAGTATGCAGTCACCCCTGAGTGCAGCCTTTCTCCTTTGTGCTCACACAGGAGGCCAGTTAGGCCTGAATTCTCTTCTGGTCTACAAATCTCCATAGCTCTAGGTGGGTCAGGACTTTTTGGTTGCTACTCTAATCTTACCATTCAGAACAATGGCAATTAATTCTGCTTCTTATGGTTAAGCACTACCACTTGGTCTCTATTTCTCCAGCATCCTATCAGGCCCATTGCTATCTGAAAGGAGGAGCCTGGCTCAATAGCGTCATCTACCACCAGTCCTAGTCTGCAGAAGAGAAACACCACTAAGATTCTCTGCTGCTTGTGTCCCTCTCACTAGCACATTCTAATTGCTTGTGATAAATGGCAGACGATAGTCAGCTGGTAGGATGTACACAGTACAGTATATCCACTGTACCATCCCACTTCTGAGGTTTTACTCTCTTCCATTGTTTGCCAGACAGCTTTGGCTTATTTTGCCTATTGCGGGCCATCTCTTCCTCTCAGCTTCCTAGAGCCATCCTATCTTCTGGGGTCCTTGCCAGGATACAAAGACTGTAGTACTTGTATCAATAAACTCAGCCAGGTGTAGTGATGAAGGCCTGTAATCCCAATGCCTAGGGAGAGGTTGGGGTAGGAAGATTACAAGTTTGAGACCTGCCTGACCAACTTATAGACCTTGTCTCAAAATAAAACAATAAGGGGGGTGCTGTGAATGTAGCTCAGTGGTAGAGTACCCCTTGAATTGATCCCCAGTACTACACAAAAAAAATCACCCCCCCATCTCAGCTTTGTATACCTCTCTTCTCTTTCTCCCCAAAGTAATCTAGGGGGCCCCAAAACACCCTCTCCTGACTTCTTCATACATGTATACATATGACTCAATAGCTCAGTAGGAAGGCGCTGGGTTAAATCCCCACTACCACCACCAAAAAAAGTCAGGGTCCTCCTTCTCCTCAACCATGGTCCTGACCTTGGCGTAGCAGAGTTGCTAGGGCTTAAAGTCTTTTTGTAGTTCTACTTCTCTTATAACAAAACACTGGGCCAGACTGGTAGCTTTTTCTGCTTTTCCTGATCCTCCCCACACACTGCTAAGGAGGCCCTCTGGTTTTCATCCTTAGTCTTTGATTGATGATTAATCACTTTTAATCTTTCATTATCTTTCTTCAAGATTAACTCCATCAATAGCTATGCAATTATATATTTTTTAAAATTACCATTTCCCCTAAATTTATTTTCTTTCATTGTTTTTTTTTTGAGACAGGGTCTATGTACTTCAGGCTGGCCTTGAATTTTATGTAGCCTAGGCTGGCCTTGAAATCACAGTGATCCTCCTGCCTCACCCTCCTGAGTGCGCCACCAGGCCCAGGCTTTTCCTTATAGTCTCTAAACACCTTCTGCACTGCACCTACCACACAACTCTGTACTGCTACAGCATAGCCAGGGCCTATAAGATCTTCACCTAGGGGCCTTTTTGCCACCTGGCCAGGGCTTGATTCACTTCACTGGTGGGCTCCTTTGCATGGGACCTAATAGCTTTTGTGTCAACACTATGCAGGGATGAAAAGAGTAGGGTTGAGGAGAAAGAGAAGTTGAACTAAAGGTAGTCAGCAGCAAGAACCTCAGCTGATCCATTCCTTGGGGGCTAATCCCTGAAGGTAGACTGGAGCCAGGAGAGCTATTCAGAGGGTCTCACCTGAGCCTACATCTACGAGTTGTACAGCTTCCCATGGGGAGTGGTATGATCTGGTGTGAGGCGGCACTCTTTAGCTGAGGGCAATTCCTAGAGAGGAACTCAGCTGAGAGCTGCCAGGCATGAACACTCTCAGCAGCTGAGGAAATGAGCACCTTCTCCTGAAGAACCACACGCTCTCTGGTACATTGGGGTGGAGATGGTGTGTGATGGGTAGAAGGGAAGGAATGCCTCCACTGAAAAATAATTGGCAGACATTTTTGCCTGTCCAAAAAGAGAAGAATGACAGACAGAGAGGCTTTTAAATCTACACCTAACATTTTAAGTCCCTAATACTCCTGTTGGGTAGTGAACGGGAGAAGTTAGGGTACAAACTTAATTTATCTGCTCAGAAGGAGCTCTTGCCTTGCCACTACATTACAGCTAGTCAAACTGGTTTCCATGGACTAAATTCAGACAATAGATGTATTTTGTTTGGCTGAACAACATTGTTTTAAATATGTGAATTGGCTGCCAGTATGTAAAATTTGGAAGATTTCATACATAAGTTCCGAACTCTAGCTTCTCTCAAGTAACTAGAAGATCTAGCAACACTGGGTCAACATTTTTGCATGGGAATAACTGACTGGAGCTGACTGACAGCTGACCATTTAAATGTGGTGGGGGCAGGTGCTCCTTAGTTTACCTTCTTTGGCATTTTGGTTTAGAATTCCCACTGTACCCTAGGCACTGCCTAAGAGTGTATGGTCTGTAACAGGTGCTTGGATGCTTAATATTGGCTCAACAGGATTGAATCATTTTATTGGAGAGGAAGGTGGGGTGAAGGTGAGATCTCCAACTGTAATGAGGGGCTTGGTATGGTGTAAGGGGGGAGGGCAGGACAGCAGGTACAGATTAGGTTGGATTAATGACCTACTGGCAGAAACCCAAGTACTAGAAGGAGAGCACAGGGTCAACTTAAGGTTTGGGTGTCTTATCCTGGAGTTAGCGAGGAATGAGGAATTGTGGAAAAAATAAAAATAAAACAAGGAGAGGAAAAAGGCACAGCAGAGCTCAGCAATGGAATGCCAAATGAAGGCAAGGGAGCCAGGAAATCCAATTGCATCTAGTACAAGAGGGGAGCAGAGAGGAAAAAAGCCAGGGCAACAAGGAAATAATTAAGAGAGCTTTAGAGGCAGTATGAGAAAAGAAAAGGAAAGCGGAGGGTCTGGAAGTTTAGCAGTAAAGTAGAGACATTGGGATACTATCTGGGAATATGAGTGAGAGCTTTTTCAGGAGTCCTAGTTGGGGAAAGCATAGAGGGACATTTGTAATATTCATCTATTTCTTTTTAGCTTGTCATCATTTATGACATCATCCAAAAGAAACTGCAGTATCCATGCTGCATCCTTTTAGAAGGGACCAAGGAAATATCCAAATTCTCTCCTTTTGTTCTAGTGGAGTGAAATATTAATATATATTTTGTACAATCACCAACTTACACAGACTGGAAACTTCTCTTACAGATATCTCTCTCTCTGTACGTTGGTTTTGTGGATTTTCTGTGGTAAAATGAAAACTGGTTTGCTTCACCTTATCACCCAGTTGGGATCTTTCTGTGTGGCCTAACCGGTTGATTACTGTACTGTATACTCAGAATATGTAAACACATTTAACATTAGCTTAAGTAAAATGTATGAGAAAAATAAATCTAAAAATAGGTCATTCCAAAGTCCAGTGTCAGATATAGATAGACCATCCTGTGTTTTGAATATAATCCTCATCTGGAAAACTTCACAGCCAATTCCAAACGAAGTCCTTTCAACTCTGGTGTTAGTCAGGGGGAAGGCCCTGCTTCCTGAAAACCAGTCTGTATTATCTTGGGGGGGGTCAAACCGCCTGGGTTTGTATCCTGACCCAACACCTATCAACTCTGTGACCTCGGGCCAGTCACAGAACCTTCTGCGACCTATTCAACAGTCAGGTGAAGATAAATAGTACTTATCCTCGGAAAGGCTTGTTGCACAGTTGAGATTATGTGTGTTGAATTAGTATGGGGGCCCTTATAGGCTTTTTGAGGACTGTTATAAAACTTAACTCTTCCTGCAAGTTTCATTAACTTGGGAGCCTATCAGTTTAAGACTGAAAGTTCGGGCTGGGAGTACTTGATTACCATTGGGTCTAACTTTGGAATTTAAGCGACCTCAAAAAAAAAAAAAAATCACAGAATCTCTCTTGGCCTTCCTTTTTCCTGTTTCTCAATCACTCTATAGAAGCTCCAATCACCTGGAAACCTGAGCTGTGTACCTTATTGTTCTGTGAGAGTTAAGGCAAAGGAGCAAAACACTGTCCGCCAAAAGAGACCGGCGGCCGCGATCCGTGCACTGGGAGGAAAGCTAGCCCCAGGACACCGACTTCCTACCCGGGAGCAATCCAAAACCGGACGCTGGCGGGGGAGGGGCAGCCCGAGGCGGCGGTGGGAATGGAAGCAGAAGCTTCGGGCTCTGCTAGGACTCCCGTCGTCTGAGCCCGGCCCCGGTCTAGAAGAGCCCCGCGGCGTTGAGGGACGCGCGCCTCGGAGCCCTAAGCAGTTAGGTGACGTCACCCCCAGGAGGACGCGCTTTTTCATTAATGAAACCGGCCGGCGCGGGCGCATGCGCGGCAGGCCCCTTCCCTCTCGCTTCCCCCTCCCCTTTCCCAGCTGCGTTCTCAAATCTCTAGCTCGCTCGCTCTCCCTCTCCCCGGGCCGTGGAAAGGATCCCACTTCCGGTGGGGTGTCATGGCGGCGTCTCGGACTGTGATGGCTGAGGGGAGACGGCATTAGTGGGGAGAGCGACCAAGAGGTCCCCTCCCCTCCCCGGGTCCCCCTCCCCCGTCCCCTTTCCCCCGGCCTCCTCGCCAACGCCCCCTTCCCCCCTACCCCACCCGGCTTGGCGTCCCCCATCCCCACCCCCGTGGGAACGTTCGGAGCCTGCACTCCTCAGAGCCTCCGCTCGCCCCTTCCCTCACCTCAGCCCCCGCTCCCCGCCCTCTTCCCGGCCCTGGGCGCCCGCCGACCGGTCCCTCCGCCGCCCCCCGGCCGCGGGGAGGACATGGCCGCGCACAGGCCGGTGGAATGGGTCCAGGCCGTGGTCAGCCGCTTCGACGAGCAGGTAACGGGCCCGCGGCCGGCGGGAGGTGGGAGCGGGTGGGGGTGGGGACGGAGTGGGTGAGGGGAGGAAGGAGCGGCGTCTCTCCCGCGGCTGCCGCGGTCTCTGGAGCGAAGGGAGGGAAGCAAAGGGGGGATCGGTGGGGGTGGCCGTGGAGGGGAGGCGCGGGGAAGGAGGGGACGGCCGGGCGCTGGGGCTCCTCTTTCCTCCTAAACGGGGGGGTGGGGGTGGGGGGTGGGGCCTTTTCCCTGACCAACCCTTCATTCCCTTTATCACAGCCCTTCCGCTTGCTAATGGGTATGAGTGACCTGGGGGCGCTTTCAGGGACGCTCCATCTGGATTTAATCATTCCCCCTTACTTTTTTTCTTTTTGAACGGAGGTGGTTAATATTGAGGGTTTCCCCCTTCTTCTTCCCTCCGCGACTCTCCTATTTGGGGCTGAATAACTGTAGGAACCCTAAGGCCTGTCTTGTGTACCCCCAGCTGGAGGACGATAATATCCCGCCCCTCCCCCAGTTTCTTTAGTTTCCTCTCTTGGAAGGGGGAGAGTAGAAGAAAGCTGGGAAAGCCCAGGTTTTCTTACTTTTTGCTCCACGGTCTCAGCTTGCCCCCGAGAGCTCCAGGTGCGTGAACACTGTACATCTTTTTTTTTTTTTGCCCCTCTCAGGCATCCCCCCAAATCTCTATGATACAAGACTGCCTTTTACAAAGCCGTTTGCAGTGGAAGTCGTGGTTCTGAAATATTTCCCACCTTTTCCTTCCTTTATAATTGCAATCCCCCCCCTCCCCGCCAGCGCTCAGAGGACGTGAATATGGCTTTCTTGAGTGAGAATATCGGGGAGTAAGGGGAGAAGGATGAAGAGAAAGTGGGAAGCTACATCTGAGCTACTGTCAGTGTAGTGCAGAGACATCTGGGATGTGGTCCTAGAGCCAGTAATTCTGCTAGTGTTTGTTGTTGTTTTTAACTCTCGCCTCTAGGTTGACAAGAGAACTTTCATTGAGAATATTTGGGATGGGGGGAAAAAGTTTCATAGCTTAGGGAGGTGACTTTTTAATCCCCTGAGTTTCATTCACTAAATGCTAGGGCTAGTCAGAGTGAATGCACACAGCCTTTCATCAGTGAGAATTAGCTTAATTTTGTGCTGCTGTAGGTAGATGGGGTTGGTTTTTTATTTATTTTTACTTATTTATTTATTTCCGGTACCAGGGATCGAACTGAGGACCTTTTGCAGCGCTATTGAGCTAAATCTCCGCCCTGGGGTTGGTTTTTTAAAAGGTTGCATTTTGCAGCTGTGGTTCTTATGGCAGGTTTCCTGTGATTAGGGAATTGTTGAAGATTGAGTCAGTCTATTTTGTTTATATTATAAAACTGATTATGGGGTCAGAAAGGTAGGGGGAAGGACTCCTCTTTGTTTTTGATTCATGAACATTTTATTTCAGGACTCATAGCCTCTCTGACCTACCTGAAAGATATTTGGGAATAGGCAGATGAAGATGAGAAGAAGCTACACAGATAAGATAGAATTACAAAGCTGTCAAGAGACCTATTTCATTCATCCTGCTTTCAGACCAAAAGGCGTCTAAACTAGCTGTACTACTACTAACCCATCTGCTTAAAGTGTTACTGTGTAAAATAGGTTACAATATTGATAGAGCATTCGATTTAAAACTTGATAGAAAAGACCTTCTCTGTATAATTTTTAAAAAGGATTTAAAAGGTACACAGAAGAACCCCAAAGCTGAACTTGGTGAACAGCATAATCTAAACGCAGCAATTTGAAGGGTTCACATCATAATAGTTCCCAATTTTTAAAAATTAAAAAAAATGCCAGTTTAAAAACATCTTAACTTTGTACCTGTTGATCTCTAGGCTTATTTATCATATAAGAAAAAGATAGTGTTCTGAATTCTAAAAGGGGAATGATTTTGTTTGTATGTCCAGTAGTAACAGGAAAAGTGAAGAGTCCCAAGGTTAAAAGACCTTAGGCTTTGTGTTTGCTTTGTATATTATGGACTCAAACTCATCACCATCTGTTAAAAGTTAAGGACGGACGATTTTAGAACACCATTTTTTTTTAAATATTCCTTATGTTATAATTAAGAGAAAGTCATATAAGACAAATTATTCACATTTTTCTCTTACATGCTAAAAGCCCGCTGACTTTGAGATGCAGAAATGCAGACTTTTCAGTGTTTAATATAAGGTACTCTTATATACTCATTTATTATAGAAGTAATGTTTAATTCAATTTCGAGTTCATTTTAAATTGGAGATGTCTGTTTTTAGTTAGAACTCTGAGGCACAGAGAGGTTACATGACATAGTGGACCTAATAATAAGGCCTCATTATGTAAAGTATTGAATGCTGGACAATTGGAGAGTACTTTCTGCAAGTATCCCATATATTTATTTTGATTTATTATTTTTTTGTTACCAGAGATCGAACTCAGGACCTCGTGCTTGTGAGGCAGGCGTGGCGCCACTGAGCTAAATCCTTGGCTCTTCCCATATATTTATTTTGATAGTTCATTAAGTATAGTTAAAAGAGTTTATACTTTTATTGAGGGGAGAAAAATCACTGCATGTACTGAGAAATTTGTGTAAGAATCTTAATTATTTCAACTATTCCTGAAAGTTTTGAATTTTTCACATATTGTCTGTACTTGTCCCACTGTATCTAAGGGGATTCAAGCTTCTTTTTATTACTGCCGAGACATGTATGCTGAACCACTTCAGTCCCCAGGGATCTTGTAGATATCTAAAGATGGCAACTCGTGTTATGACTAAATTGATGTTTTGGTTGTCCTCTAGTATTTGTTGTAATGGAAGCAGAGTGCATTACTAGCCACACTATTGGTTACAGAAATAATCGCTTAGCAGCTTGTTACAGTTGGTGCAGTAGACTCACTTAAAAGAACTGGTAGTGTTCCATTTTGACTTTTAAACATATTATTTATTTTTGTTCATCTTGACATTTGGAGCTCAAATTCTTGTTTCTAAGGGGGTAAAATAGAATTCTTGTAACTTGCTGATACTGCATCTAGACAATATGGCCTAAGTCAGATGAGTGTTACCAGTTTTAGGAGTAATCTCTTCCTTCATTAGGGAAATGGCAGTTGTAAAAGTGGACAGCTAGAAAGCTGAGTGCATCAGTTATATTTTCCATCTTTCCTTAACCTGCTTTTATGATGCCAAATACTGTTTCTAAACTGAAACTGACAAATGGTTAGTGTATAGCTTTAAGGTGTAACTTATTAGCCTGATCCCTTAGCAAAGTAGAACCTTTTTGCCTCCTTTACCTAGCTCTATGTGTCCCACTGATCCTTCAAAGAGAGTAAGGGAATAAGGGTAAAAATATGAAGTGTTTTTGTGATTTTTTTTTTTTGTTTACCTTTGTGGTACTAAAGATTGACCCTAGGGCCTCTCACAGGCTAAGTGCTCTACCACTGAGCTACATCCCCAGGCATATTTAAAGTTTTTGAAAAAAAGAAATTGAAAAAATTTGCCTCCAAATTAGTAATTGTAAATGTGTTCATTTAAAACACTTTTTCATACCTAGTCAAGTGAAATAGTGTATAAAAGCCAAAGAAATTCTTTTACATAATATGTTACAGAATAAAGTCTAATTTTTAAATTTATAATAACATATTGGTGGTTCTTACACATTGAATACTAATCAGAATATCCTTTGAATATGTGGTGTAAAGTTCATAGTATAAAATGATTAGCAATGCCAGGTGTGGTGGTGCACACGCCTGTAATCTCAGCACTTGGCAGGCTGAGGCAGGAGTATCACCATGAGTTTGTGGCTAGCCTGGGCTACACAGTGAGTTCAAGGCCAGCCTGCACTACAGAGTGAGACCCTGTCTCAAAAAAACAAAAAGCAAAAAAGATTGGCAAGTGTCTTTGATGTTACAGAACACCTGTTAATTGGCCAGATAGATTTGTAAAAGTTTGAAGTTATTTTGAATTAACAAACACCTCTACCCTCCTTAAGTACTGGTTTGCAATTTTTATTAAGCCTTATAGTAAGCTGAAAATGAATATTTTATGGTAAGGGATATTTTATGGTGGATAAGAAATAATGCTTATTCTTTATTTTGGAACAGATCTTTTCTTCCATCTGGTCCTCAGTTCTCTGCACCCATAACCCACCATCTAGGATCTAATTAATCTTTCTTTATGTGAACTTCTTTCTTTTCACCTTCAAAGTTAGATTTCCTTTCACTTGGAAATGAAACATTTACTTGGTCCTGTAGCTTTCTCTCTGTGGACCAGCCTTTCTTCTTTTTTGTTGCCAGATACCTGCTATTTATCCACCCATTTCCTTTATAATTGTTAAAACTAGCTTCTGTCTCTGCTTTTCTTTGGGGTTGTTGCTTTCTTGAAAGTGATTCCTTCTGGGAAATCACAGGGTCTTTGCTCAATTGTAATGCCACTGTTGATGTTCTGCTACCCTCAGGAATTAATCTCCTCTAGCTACCAAGAGATAATACTTTTTTGTATGTATGTGCATTTCCAGAATTTATATATGTTGATGTTTTCATCAATCCTTGAACAAGTATGCTTTTTTTGTGGCTGTGGTGGTACTGGGAATTGAACCCAGGACCTTCATATTGAGCTACATCCTCAGGCATTTTTTATTTTTTATTTTGAGACAAGGTCTTGCTTAGTCACTGAGGATGGGCTTGAACTTGCAGTCCTTTTACATTCAGCTTCCCTGAGTGCTGGGATTACAGGTGTGCGCCACTACACCCTGTTCAGATATGCTTTTTTTAAAAAATCACACCCTGTTTGCCTGTCCCTGCTGGGGTTCCTAAATAGGGACCTGAGTGGTGTTCTATTCACTGCTTCTGTCCTTAGGCCAGTCATTATTAGCTGTCTGACAGTTCCTACATTTCCTTATATGTTGAAAAACAGTTGACTGGAAAATCTTTAAGGTTCTTTCAAGTTTATTCAATAATTTCAATATTTTAAAAGCATTTCTCTGTGATGCAGTAGTCTATTGGGAGCTGGCCCCACTTAATTTACCAAACTACTGTATTTCTCAGGATCTACCTTTTTCCCAGGCAGGTTGGCTTAGTCTCTGCTGTATAGCCCATGCTTACTTCTACTTCTCTGTCTTTGTGGATACTTGTTTGAATCTCTTAATTTCTCCTTTTAGGAGGATGGGTTGAACACAGCTTTCTTTTCTTTTCTCTCTCTCTCTCTCTGTCTGTTTAATCAAAAAGGGTGTAAATGCTCTGAAAAGAAGCCCTGTTTGAGTTCTTATAGACATCCCAGGGCCCAGCGCAGTTATGACTACACAGTGCATCATTGATCTGATGTTTTTCTTATGACTCTTGCTTGAAGAGTAGACTGGATAAAGAGTGGTAATTTTGGCTTTGTTTCACATGTAAAAAACTGAATTTTAATTCAGTGTCTGTAATATCCTAGGTTTTGTAAGTTAAGCAATACTTCAGGAATAGGTAAAAAAAAAGTGGGCTTAAAGGAGGAACTTATACATATTTATATTTCCTCCCAAAGAGCTAATACCTTTTCTGAATCAGGTTTCAGATCTCATTAACTACCTTTGTAATCTTGGTTTTGTTAGTGGTAAGTCTGTACACGAGGAAATTTTTGCAATGATGTGTTAGGAAAATGAATGTGAACGCTTTGAAAAGCCAAAGCTTATATAAATATAAGAATAATACATTTTATTTATAGCTTACTGATTTTTGTGTTTTCATAAATAAGGGAGAGGGACTAGTCTCTGGATAGTCCCTGGTATATACCTTAGTCAGTATATTTTGTCTTACTTTAATCAGTTGACAAATACTTAGGGTACTGATAGCATCCTTTTGTAACTTAGTTACCTATAATTAATCCATTTCCTGCTTTATCATCTAACTTATGCATATAATGTAGTTCTCCAAATTTGAGAAGTATAGTAAAATGTCATTAAGTTGCTATATGAGTTGGACCAGTATTGGGCCAGTCACATTCTATTTTAGGAGGTTTTTGTTTTTGGTACTTGAAATTGAACTCAGGACCTTGTACTTGTGAGGCAGGTGTGGTGCCACTGAGCTAAATCCCAGGTACATTTTATTTTAAATATGGCAAGTTTTTACACTTTTTATTTGATTCTTTGACCAATAGGAAATAAGATTGTTTTCTTGAATCTGCTTTTTGAAAAAAAAATGCTTATTATGGAGAATTTTGTCCTTAAAAGTTTAGTGATATAATGCAGTGATAGACATACTTTATGTCTTTTAAGTTACTCAAACTGTTATGGGGCATTTTTCTTTTGGCCTTCAAATATGGTGCTCTGGGGTTCTACATAGACTAGATTGTTGCCTTTTTTTTTGGTACGGGGGATTGAACTCTGGTCCTCGCGCTTGCGCAGCGGGCAACAAAACCACTGAGCTAAATCCTGGGCCCCGATTGTTACATTTTAACAACATGCTTTTAATGGTAAGCAGTGTATTACAAACACATTTTGCATTTGCATTTATTCTGTCTCAGACTTTTTCATTTGGAGTTTTGTGGATTGTATGTGTATTTTCATGTGTTTAACACAAGCAATAGGAGGTATAGGAAGGCTCATTTTCCTTTTTCCTT
>NW_004624875.1:3699897-3710004 GCF_000247695.1 Heterocephalus glaber
AAAAACCATATATATATATATAATATATATATGTGTATGTATATATATGTATACAGGGTATGTGTGTGTGTGTATACCATACTTTATAGATTATATGTGTATATATATATATGTGGTTCTGAAGTCTGGAAAGTTCAAGAATTATGCATGAAGACCCATTCCTCATAGATGTTGCCTTCACCTGTATCTTGTATAGTATAAACTTATACCTTCATCCATGTTAACTGTTTACATTCCACTTTATGTTTTATTATTTTCTCTCTTTGTGTCCATACATGCACAGGTTTCTTTGGGGAGGGGGTGAGGGGAGACAGTGGACAATAAGTTGTATGCATTATGCCCGACCCCGTTTACTTCTAAATACCTCAGTGTGCCTTAAGAATAGGAAGAACACCTCATAATTGTAATATAATTGCCAGTCAGGAAGTTTAACATTATAAGTATATTCATCTTTAATCCATGGTCTATATAAATTTGTCGATGGCAGTTGCCCAAATTCACATATTTCAATTGTGTACTACTAACTTTCTGAGTCTTATGGTGATTTTTAAAATGGTACTTTTTTGCCCATTTTGGGCTTCAGATGTGGATAGTAACCAGTATTCATTAATGGAAAATCTAGTAAATCTCATGCCATGTTTCTCATATTGAGATATATATGATCTAAGAAAGTCAGGTTGTTGTACTGGGTTCCAACATTTACTTAGGACACATCTTGGAGCATGATTTTATGGTATAATGTTGGATTGTATTTGTTCAGAAAGTCTTGTCTGTCTGTCTCTTTCGGAATATTTATATTTTTTCTTTTGGAGGGATTTAAAAAACTAAGTATTTACAATTTGTAAAAAGATTATTTATATAATTGCAGTGTTCTTTCACTCTCACTGATCACATCCAGAAATTTATTTTTACTTTTTTGAGTCCCTGTTTTTGTATTTTTGTTACATAGGATCTGTTCAAAACAAGTGGTTCTGCCGCTTGTCTCCTAAGCTCAAGGACCCGAGTTCGATCCCTGGTACCAAAAAACAAAACAAAACAAAAAACAATTACAGCTTAACATTTTTGGTACTGAGGATTGAACTCGGGACCTTGTGCAGGCACCGGAACCACTGAGCTAAATCCCCAGCCCACAGCTTAACATTTTTTACATAAAAATATACTGATGATATTCTTCTGCAACTTGCTTTTTAACCTATTACATTTTTATACTTCCTGTTTGTCCAAGTGCATTTAGTAGATTCATTTTAGGCTGTTACATTTGTTAAAAGAATCCATTGTAAGTATTGCAAGAAGCTCAGTTTATCCATTTCTCTTATAGAGGAATACTTAGTTTCCAGGATTTTTTTTTTGTTTTGCTACTATTAATTGTGCTCCAGAAAGTATGTATTTGCATGTGTTTGAACAGGTTTTTTGTTTTTGTTTTTTGGTACCAGAGATCAAACTCAGGACCTTGTGCTTGCGAGGCAGGCACAGTGCCACTGAGCTAAATCCCTGGCCCTGAACAGTTTTTAATCTCTGACTTAATATGTATTATGAAAGTTATACATACAAGAATATATGAAACATTTGTACAGTTCATAATCTAAAAAAATTATAAATTCTTGTCAGTTCACATTCAGATTAAGAAATAATTAAGACCAATGTTTTGAAAACCCCACTATGACCTAAATCAAATTCCTTTTTGTACTGCCCCCCATCTCGTGACTGTACTGAGTTGTATTTAAAAATTTTTTTGCTTTTCTCTATAGTATGTCTCCCTACAAATGTATTGATTTACCTGTCTTTGCTCTTTGTATAGTGGGATAATACCATGAGTATTCTTCTGATTTCTTTTGTAAGCATCTTGTTGGTGATATTAAGTTCATTTAATTTTACCGCAATAAAGTATTTTATATTAGCCTTTTTGTTTTGTTTGCAGTGCTGAGGAATCATTCCTAGGGCCTTGAATGTACCGGGCAAGTGTTTTCTCACTGAACTACACTCCCAGCTCTGTTTCTTGTTTTTTTGTTTTGTTTTTTTTTGGGGGGGTATTATTAACAATGCTGCTGCCTTTTTTTTTTTTTTTAATCAGTGCTGAGAATTGAATCCAGGGCGTTGGGCATGTGAGGCAAGTACTCTACTACTGAGTTACATCCCCAGCCATGAGCATTCTTACACGTGTACCTTATGCACATGCAGTAATTTAGAGTATGTATCTGGGAATATGGCTCATTCAGTTTTATTAGGTAATGCCACATTGTTTTAAAAGTGATTGAATCAGTTGTTGCTTTCACCAGCAGTGTGTTTTGCTGTTGCTCTGTTTCCTTGCCAATGCTTGGAGTTGTCTATTTGAAAATGTTTTTATCTATCTGGTGGGTAAGATAGCCCTTCTTTCCTCTTTCCCCCTCTTCCCCACTCTCTCTTTCTTCCCCTCTCTCCCCTCTTCTGATCTTTTCTCCCCTTTCTTTGCCTAGCTGCCTGTCTTCTTTTTCTTCTTTTGGCAATACCTAGGGCTTTGTGCTAGACAAGCATTCTACCACTGATCTACTTTCCCAGCCCCCTTTTTATTTTTGAGAGAAGAGCTGGCTAAGTTGCCCAGGCTAGCCTCCCCAAGTTTTGATCCTACTGCCTCAGCCTCTCTAGTATCAGAGATTATAAGTGTTTACCACCATGCCTAGTATATAGCTTTTTTTTTTCAGTGTTGGGAATAGAACCCAGGGCCTTGCATATGCCAGGTAATGTAACATTTCTTACCCACCAGATAGCTACAGATTTATTAAACCTTGCTTTAGTTGTATCCCGTAAATTTTAATAATTGGTTTTTCATTATTTTTTGATTTTAGTATTTTATGTTTTTGATTATGACTTTTTCCTTTTATCCAGTGATTCTGATTTTCAGTTTTCCTAGAAAGCACTTACCACTGAGCTACACCTCAGCCCTCATACTTTCAAATTTGAACTTAGCTTTTTAGACCTGAACATTGTATTATTTATTCTGCATTATAAATTGCCCCCAAATGAAGTAGTTTTGGATGGCAGACATTTATTATCTTGGTAAGTTTCTGTATATCTAAAATCTTTTAGTGACTTAGCCAGGTGTGTCTGACTCAGACTCTCAAGAGGTTGCATCCAAGCTCTTAGGTAGGGCTGTACTCATCTGAGGACTTGACTGGGGCTATAACATTCTATTTCTTTTTTGAGGGGGATTATTTTACTTTATTTCATTTTTAAATTTTTTTGAGATAGGGCCTTCCTATTTACTTCAGGCTGGGCTTGAACTCGCTGGCCTCCAACTTTCAGCAATCCTCCTGCCTTAGCCTCCTGAGTGCTGAGGTCACAGGCATGCACCACTACGCCTGGCTACAACATTTATTTCTAAGTGAATTCACTTACACAGCTGTTGGCAAGAGGCTTCAGTTTTTTTGCTTGGTGTTTGAAAAAGGCCTCAGTTCCTTTCTACACGGTCCTCTCCACAGAGTTGTTTGTGACGTGACAGTTGGTATTACCTAGAGTGAGTGATCAGAGAGAATCAGAAACCACAGCTTCTTATACCTTTGGAAGCCATATACCTTCCCTCTGCCATATTGTACTGGTCATGTAGAACAACCCTGATTCAGGAGGAGAGAGGGTTATGTGAGGTGTGGTTATCAGAAAGTCTAAATAATTGCAGATCATTTTGGAGTCTGGCTACCACAAACATACAGTCCATTTTAATTAAGGTTTCATATGTTCTTGAAAATGTATAGTCCCTAATTTTTAGGTATCATTTCTACATATGTTAGTTTGAATAAGCTTATTAAGCAGTTCACCTCTTCTAAATTCTGACTGATTTTTTTTGCCCGTAGTACTGGAAATGAATCCTAGGGGTGCTTTACCACTGAACTACATCCCTAGCTAAGTTGCCCAGACTGGCCTGGAGTTTGCAATCCTCCTCCTTCCGCTTTCCAAGTAGCCTGGGATTATAGGCATGTGCTACTGTGCCCAGCATGACTTTTTTTCTTTTTGTGCTGAGTCTAAGAAAGGTATGTTAGAAAATCATTCAATCTTTCATTGTATTAGTAGATTTAAAAATTTTTTAAAAATTTGTCAGTTTTGTTGTGTTATTAGGTGCATTGATGTTTAGGAAGCTGTCTTTCAGTTGATTTGAATCTTGCGAAGCAGTCCTCTGCTTCTAGTGCTTTTTGCCTCAGTCTGCTTCGATTTTCTTTCTTTTGTGTGTGAAGGAAACAACCCCTTTGTGTATATTAGGCAAGCACTTTATCACTGAGCTGTATTCCCAGCCCTTGTTCCATTTTTCTTTAGTATTTGCCTGTTAGATCTTTTTGCATTCATTGATTTTTTTAAATCAGTCTTTCTGTAGCCTTAGGTTTTAATTTTCTTATAAATAATGTATATGAAACCAGTTTGATTTTTTTTCTTCTAACTGGAGAGTTTAGTCCATTTACATTCATTGTGATCATAGGTAGATATATTTGGATTCATTTCTGATTTCTGCCATTTTATTTTGAAACTTTTATTTGTCTAACTGTTCTTTTTTTGCTTGAGTCACAGACTTTCCTCCTGGGTTTATTTTTCTTCTACTTCAAGTATATTCTTTAGAGCTTATTTTAGTAGGGGTCTATTATAGTAACTGCTCTGTTCTTTGAAAATATACGTTTATTTCCCCCTTATTCCTGAATGATAGTTTTGAGATAGATAATAAATAAGATTCTGGACAGTTTTCTCTCAATATATTGAAAATGTTTTTCTTTCTACTCTCATTGCTATTGAGAATTCAGTTGTCATTATAATTGCCATTTACTTTATAGGTGATATTTTTCTTTCTGGCTGTTTTTAGATCTCCTCTTTGTTCCTTGTTGCTCTATAGTTTCACCAAAAGGTCTGTAAAGGTGTGTACATGTGTGGCTATATACATGTATGGGTGTGGGGTTTTAGTAGTACTAGGGATTGAATCCAGGGTCTCACACTGAGCTGCATCTTCGGCTGTTTTTTTGTTTTGAGGCAGGGTCTCGATAGGTTGTCCAGGCTGGCCTCCAATTTATAATCGTCCTGCCTCAGTCTCCCAAATAGCTGGGATTATAGGTGTGTGCCACCGCACTCAGATATATGTATATTTATATCATCTTTAATCTCATTTTCGGTTTTTAGACTTTGTCTGACAGTTCTTTAAAAACCCAGCAACTACTTTTTAAACTATTGTTCCTGTTTTTCTATTAACCATCTTCTGGGACTACAGTTTAGATGTATGTAATATTGTGTGAGGCTGAGCCAAGAAATGTATTGTGATTAAGTTCTTGGTGCAACTTTGTATGTACCCTTAAGTTAAGAATAGCCTAATCTTTTCCCCATTTACTTTGATTTTAATGCACTGTTGTTAATTCTTTACATGATAATATTCCCTTAGTACTCCTTTTTCCACAGGGTCAAACCTACTCATCTACCCACTGCAGTTATTTTTCTTGAGGACTCTTCCCTTTTTCCTATTTAGGGTTGGCTGCTTGCTAGGCCAGGTGTGCAGCTGTCCTTCTGGATTCTCCCTTCATCATAATCTTGTAAATTCTCATCTTGTAAGTTGTTCTCTCCTGTGTTGATTTCCTTGTTTCATGGATTCCATTATTTTGAACCCATTCTCTACTGACTTGTTAAAAAAAAGATGCAGAGGACATGACTCTTGAGGCCTTGCATGTTTGAGGATGTGTTGGTCTTTTTTATTGTTTGATTGTTTGGTTAGGTATTTTGTTTTGTTTTGTTTTTCTATAGCAGTTTCATATATTTTAAAAATAAATTTAATTTTATCCTATTCCCCCCTTACACCCTTTCCCCTCCCTAAAGCTTTGTTTCCATTTTTCCATTTTCATTTGTTTTTCTTGTCCCCCTTCCTTTCTCCCTCTCTCCTCCCTTGTTCCCTTCCCATTTGAACATTTTCTTCCCATTTCTCATTTCCCAGTATCTGTTATACATTTTAATTCTTATTTAAGTTTCTTACACCAGAGACATAATGCAGTATTTAAACATGTGTGTCCGATTTACTTCACTTAAGAGTATAGTCTCAAGATCCATCCATTTAGCTATAAATATCTGAAGCTCATCCTTCTTTATGACAGAGTAGTACTCCATTGTATACAAAAACCACATCTTCTTTATCTACTCGTCAATTGGGAATTTGGGCTATTTCCAAGATTTGGCTATTACAGACTGTGCTGCTATAAACATGCGTACACATATATTACTGTGGTATGATGCTTTTAATTCTTTCAGGAAGATACCAAGATGAGGAATAGCTGCGTCAAATGGAACCTCTAATTTTAGGGGTTTTTTGGGGGGGTTACTGGGGATTGAACTCAGGACCTTACACTTGCAAGGCAGGCGGGTGCCACTGAGCTAAATCCCTGGCCCTAATTTTAGTTTTTTTGAGAAATACCCACACTGATTTCCACAATGGTTGCACCAGTCTGCACTCCACCAACAATGGAGAAGGGATCCTTTTTCCTCACAACCCCTCCAGCATTTGTTATTGTTTGATTTCTTCACAACAGCCATTCTTTCTGGAGTGAGATGGAATCTCAGAGTAGTTTTAATTTGCATTTCACGAATGACCAGTGATATTGTACATTTTTTCATTTATTTATTTGCTGTTTCTACCTCTTTGAGAAATGTTTTTTCGTTTCATATGCCCTTTTTTGGATTGGGTCTTTAAATTTGGGGGGGTCTGATCTTTTGAGTTCTTTATATATTCTAAATAATAGTCCTTTGATAGGTAGTTGGTAAACATTTTGGGTTGTCTCTTCACTCGGTTTGTGGTTTCTCTTGCTGTACAAAGGGTTTTTAGTAAGATGAGATCCCAGTTGATTCTTTGTAGTATTTCTTGTGTGGTCTGGGTTTTGTTCATGAAGTTTTTGCCTATTCCTATGTCCTCGAGCAGTCTACGTATTCTCTCTTCCATCAGATTCAATGTTTCCATTTTAGTATACCTTTGATTTTAGGTTAGTGGGTGGTGAAAGATAATGGGTCTAGTTTCAGTCTTCGGCATGTGGAAAGCCAGTTTTTCCAGCATCATTTATTGAAGAGGCCATCTTTCTTCCAGTGAAGGCGTTTGGCTCCTTTGCCAAAGATTAATTGGCTGAGTATGCCTGGAGTTGTTTCCGCATCTTCTAATCTGTTCCATTGATCCTCAGGTCTGTTCTTTTGCCTGTACCATGCTGTTTTTATCACAGTAACTTTGTAGTATAATTTCAAATCAGGGATGGTCTACCTCCTGCCTTGCCTTTGTTGCCCAGAATTGCCTTTGCTATTCTAGCTCTCTTTTGGTTCCAAATGAATTTTAGGATTTTAAAAAAAAATTCTGTGAAATATGCTGATGGAATTTTGATCATGGTTGCATTAATCCTGTACATAACAATTTTGCAAGTTGGCTATTTTCACTGTATTGGTTCTTCCTATCCAGAACAAGGGATATCTTTCCATTTTCTGATATCGTCTTCTATCTCATTTTTCAGAATACTTTTTAGTGTTCAGTGTAGAGGTCTTTTACTTTTTTCGTTAGATTGATTCCTAGGTATTTCATTTTTGGGGATGCTGTTGTGAAAGGATTAGATAAAGACCATCTGTACCAATTTTCTGTAGGGTTTTTATCATGAATGGGTGTTGGACCTTGCCAAGGACTTTTTCTACATCTATTGAGAGGATCATCTAGTTTTTGTCCTTGGCTCTGTTAATATAGTGTAATACATTTAATTGATTTGTGCATATTGAACTATCCTTGCGTTCCTGTGATGAAACCATCATGGTGTATAATCTTAATGATTTGCTCCATTCTGCTTGCCAGTATCTTATTGAGGATTTTTGTGTCTATGTTCATTAGGGAGATTGCCCTATAATTCTTCTTTTTGGTTGGATCCTTCTCTGGTTTTGGAATCAGGGTAATGCTTCCTTTCAGGAATAAATTTGTGAGTATTGCTTCCCTTTCAATTTCATTAAAGAGTTAGAGAAGTAGTGGCATTAGGTCTTCTCTAAATTTCTTGTAGAATTCAGCAGTGAATCCATCAGGGCCATGGCTTTTATTTGTTGGTATGTTTTTAATTGCATATTCAGTTTCATTGGCTGATACTGGTTTATTTAGAATTTCTATATCTTCTTGATTTAGTTTTGGTAATTCATATGTATCTAGTCTGTTCATTTCTTTTATATTTTCCATCTCATTAGAATACAAGTTCTTGAAGTGTAGGTATTGATGATCTGGATTTCTTGCAGGATCTGTTGTGATTTCACCCTTTTCATTCCTAATTGCATGGATTTGAGTCTTTTATTTCCTTTTTTGGGTAAGATTGGCTAAGAGTTTGTCAATTTTAAATCTTTCAAAGAGCTAACTCTGATTCATTGATTTTTTTTTTTTTTTTAAGTCTCCATTGCATTAATTTCTGCTCTGAGTTTTATAATTTCCTACCTTGTACATGCTTTGGGCTTGACTTGCTCTTTTTCTAGAAGCTTGAGATTCAACATTAGGTTATTTGAACTCACTCTGTTTACTCGATATGGGTATTCACTGCTTTAAATTTTCCTTGTAGGACTGCTTTCATTGTGTCCCATAAGTTGCAGTATGTTGTATTGGCATTATTGTTTAATTGTAGAAACTGTCTGATTTTTTCTTTAATTTCGTCTGTGACCCATTGGTTGTTCAGGAGGGTGTTATTTAATTTCCATGTGTTTATGAAGTTCTTCTGGTTTCTTTTGATTTTGATATCCAGTTTCATTTCACTGTGGTCTGATAATATGCACCAGATAATATCAATTCCTTTGCATTTACTTAAGCATGTTGTATGTGCTGCTAGTAAGTGGTCTATTTTGGAGAATGTCCCATGTGCAGCTGAAAAGAATGTGTATTCTTAGGTTGTGGAGTGGAACACTGTAGACATTAGTTCAAAAGTTTTGTTTAATTCTAATATTTCATTGTTGATTTTTTTGTCTAATTGATCTGTGTATTTGTGACAGTGGGGTATTGAGGTCTCCCATTACAACTGTATTAGTGTTTATATGATTTTTCATGTCTGTTAATATTTGTTTTATATAGTTGGGTGCACTGCTATTGGGTGCATGTATATTTATGATTGTTATCTTTTCTCTTGGATTGTTCCCTTTACAAGGATGTAGTGACCTTCTTTGTTTCTCTTAATCAGTCTTGGCTTGAAATCCACTTTGTCTGCAAGTAGAATAGGTACCCCTGCTTTTTTCTGGATTCCTGTCGCATGGAATATTGTTTTCCATCTTTTCTTTTTTTTTTGTACTGGGGGTCAAACTCAGGACTTTGTGCTTGTGAGGCAGGCATGGTGCACTGAGATAAATCCCCTGGCCCTGTTTTCCATCTTTTGACTTTCAGTCTGTGAATTTGTTTTTGAATTAAATGTGTTTCTTGTATGCAGCATATTGTTTGCTCTTGTTTCTTGATCCATTCTGCCAGTCTCTTTTGATTGTTGAATTAAGGCCGTTAACATTGATGGTTATAACTAATACATATTGTCTTATCTCTGTCATGTTACTTTTCTGATGTTGGCTTTCCTCTTTCCTTTTCTGTTTAATTTCTTGCCTTGCCTGATGCTTCATTCTGTCAGGGTTTATGGAGTTGTAATTCTTGTTGTCTTTTTCTAGAATATCCTTTAGAATGCTTTGGAGTGCTGGTTTGGTGCTCATGAATTTCTTCAGGTGTTCTTTGTCATGGAAGTATCTTATTTCTCATTAGTTTTAAAGGGTAGTTTTGCAGGGTACATCAATTTGGGTTGGAGGTTGTTTTGTTTTAGGGCTTGAAATACTTCACTCCAAGCTGTCCTTGACTTGAGAGTTTGTATTGAGAAGTCTGCTGTGATTCTGATGGGCTTTCTCTTATAGGTGATTTGTTTCTTTTCTAACAGCTTTTAATATTCTGCCCTTGTGTTGAATTTCTGGAATCTTGACTATTACATGCCTTGGTGAAGATTTTCTTTTGATCATGGCTAATTGGGCTTCTGTATACCTCACTTATGTGTATATCAAATTCTTTTTCTCTGTTTGGGAAGTTTTTTGCAATTACTTCTGATAACAGGGTTTAAAAAAATGTCATTTGTGCTGACTCCTGCTTTTTTTTTTTTTTTTTTTTTT
>NW_004624875.1:3718025-3734160 GCF_000247695.1 Heterocephalus glaber
ATTTTATTGGTACATTTTAGGTATACAATATAATGACATTCATCATTGGAAATTTGCACCTTTACATAATCTCTCTTGGTTCTTATTTTTCCCCCATTCCCCTGGCCTCCCTTCAACCCCTCCCTCCCTCCCTATTTACAAAGACTTTGTTTCCATTTTTTCACTTTCCATTCCCTTCTTTCCTTGAAAAGTAAGGGTGGGTTTTTTTGTTTTGTTTTGTTTTTTGGTACGAGGGATTGAACTTGGGTCCTTGCACTTGTGGGGCAGGCGGTGGAACCACTGAACTAAATCCCCAGCCCCAAATTCATTTTTTAAAAAGGTATTGCTAGGACAAAGATCAGGCTTAAATTTACAATTTTATCTCCAGTGCCTGCAGAAGGTGATGCAGAAGATGCTCATCCAGTGTGTCGCCCCCACTGGGGATCGAACTCAGAACGTTGTGCTTGGGAGGCAGGCTCAGTGCCACTGCACTAAATCCCCGGCCCAGTCCTTTTTTTTTTAATATATAAAATTTTTACCACCTATAAATTCCAGATAACTTTGAGACATCTAGGAAGGATATACAATTTCAGATGTAAGAAATAATCTTTTACCCCCTTACTATGGTCTTTGTCATTTGTGTCCTTTCAACAGAATTATAAATGGCCTTTTGATTAGAATTTAGTATCCTTTTTTATACTTTTCTGTAACCAGCAAAGATGTTCTGGGACAAAGCCTTATTTTTCTTTTCTTGAGGGTCTGTAATTGGTCCTCTTTAAACTGCTAGCACTTACACTCTCACTATATTAATTATGTTTTCCTGCACAACAGGTTACCCAAAGTTAAACAGTTTAACACAGCAGACATTTATTATCTTACAGTTTCAGAGGCTCAGGAATATGGGGAAGGCTTAGCTGCCTTTGATGTAGGTTCTCATGAGGTTGTGGCAGGCTGTTGGCTGTGGCTCCAGTCACCTGAAAGCTTGCCTGTGGAGGATTTGCTTCACAGTTCCCTGACCTGAATGTTGTCAGAGGACTTGGTTCCTTGCCCTGTGGACCTCTGCATAAGCTGCCTAAGTGTCCTCATGACATAGCTGTAGGTTTCCTGTAGAGCAAGTATCTGAGAGAACAAGCCAGTTCATGATGGAAACCTCTATCATTTATAAGCTAATCTCTGAAAAGACAAATTCTGTTAGTTAAAATGATCAGCCATGGTTCGATGGAGGAGCTGTGACTACTTGGCTGTCTCTTTGGGAGCCACCTTGGAGGCTGGCTGTCCCATACTTCATTAGTGGGATCAACTTCTTTTCCAGCATAGTGTATCAATTATATTTAGAAGTACATATTAATTACATTACTATTTGATTAAATCTTGTGTTTGTTGTAAATTGTAAATTGAGATTTCTTCCATTTCTGAGCTTATTTGCTTGGCATTTTTATTACTCTGCTGTGTTTTCCTTTGCTTTCCCTTTTACCTTTTTATGTTTTTCAGATTTACCCAGAAAATAACAGATCAATGTTTTCATGAGATATACTTAATACTTTCAGTTTAAACATGGAGTATCACAGAAAATTGTATCTAGCATAGATGTCGTCTTCACTCTGCTTGGGGTGCAGCACCCCTTGATGTCTTCCTATCTCCACCCACTGAGGCCATCTGTTTTACTCTGCCCAGCCTCAAACAGTGTACCCTGCGCTGCTTTCCAGTGCCTTTATCCTTCTTGCCTTGCTTAAGCTTAGTCCTTCCCATCATGCAGAAGACCAGTACGCTCCGCCATCCCTTGCTGGGCCCGTCTCTTCTCTTTATTGCACTCAGGCTTGACATCCCATCTGGGGCTATCTTTTTCACGAACTCTGTGCTTAGCACATTTGGGCTCTGTTACTCTCTGTGTCCTCCTCTCCTAGGTAGATATCCTTTTCACCTTGCTTGGACTCTTTTTTTTTTTTTGAGACAGGGACTCATTCTGTAGTACAGACTTGAGCTCACTATGTAGCCCAGGCTGGTCTTGAACTCCTGGCAGTCCTCCTGCCTTCACCTCTCCAGTGGTGGGAATACAGGTGTGCACCGCATCCGGCTGCTTGGACTATTAATATTCTGTGCCTGGCTGTCCTTGTCCCATTCATTCTGTGTCACCCTCTGCTGGACTGCCTATCACGTGTAGACACCACTTCATCTGCCTCGTGCTCCGTTTCCTCTGTAGGAATACTTTCCTCATCTTGCTCAGGCTCCTGTATCTCCCCCCTCCCAAACACATACATGGCTTTTGTAGTGAATGATTGTACAGAAGGGAGAGGAAGGAAAAAGGAAGAGGGAGCATTTTTTTTTTTTTATGGGAACAATGTAATCCAAGTTTATATTTGACAAACAAATCTTCCCCTGCCTGGATAATTAGATATCTTAGAAAGGGGATTTGGGAATTGGCTTTTGGAGTTTCAGTAGTGGTTGGGATGACTGGTGTGTGACTTTATTTGTGAACTGGGTATAAGTAGGTTCTTTATTTGTGAATCAGGGATAGTCTGGAAGGGAAGTAACCAAAAAGCAAGAGATATTTAGGGTAATGTTGGAATTCACTTGTTGACAAAACTGGTTTGGCTTCATGCTAATCTCTTTGCCTACAAATGTTTTTGTAGCATCCATATTTTTACGTTAATTATTTAGTACTTGTCTTTTGAGCTTAGTATTAAATTTCAGAATGTTACCATAGTGCCTAACTTTAGTCTTTCATGTGTCAATTGAGCCATATCTTGTGTCATTTATACTTTACCAAAAGAATAATATCTTTGTAATTACAAGTTTGATTATATACTTTAAATGGCATATTAGAATGAAAATAAAAATTAAAAATTTTTAACTTCCTTTTTTTT
Source organism: Heterocephalus glaber (assembly GCF_000247695.1). Next base: position 3,720,869 of record NW_004624875.1, read on the forward strand.
GATACTGGGGATCAAACTTGGAACCTTGCGCTTGTGAGGCAGACGGCAGAACCACTGAGCTAAATCCCTGGCACTAAAAATTTGGAACTTCTTATAGGGCATGGTGTTACATATCTATAATCCCAGCACTCAGGAGGCTGAGGCAGGAGGATCATGAGTTCAAGACCAGTTTAGGTTGCATGCTATGTTTCTCTGAAAATAAGACCTACCTGGAAAACAAGTTTTAGTGTGATTTTTGAAGAGATGTCAAACAAAATTGTATCAAGTCCTATTACATACCAATGGTATGGAATCCACTTTGGGGAAGTGAATATTAATACAGGCAGTATTAATTATATATATATGTATATATTTGTGTGTATTGTTTTTTATTTGTATGTTTGTTTTGTTTTTTGAGACAGTCTTGCTACATGTAGTCCAGACTGGCCTTGAACTCTCTTCCTGCCTCAGCCCTCCTCCGATACTGGGATTACAGTTGTATGCCACCACGCCCACCAATATTTTATATATTTCCTTGATTTATTTAGAGCTGATGTATTGGGTCCCCTTTCCCTCAGTATAATTTTTTTCTTTGCTTTTTTCTCTCAGATGAAAATCACATCAAGTGATTTTTAACATGGGTATGTCTGTAACACTTTGAGGATCTTTTAGGAACTGGTTAAAATGTACACAGACAAAAATGTTAGCCTGTGACCTTTTAAGGAATTTTCTGAGTGAAACTAGAAACAAATTATCCGTTGTTCACAGAGTACTTTGCCTAATGTTATGCTTTCTTTTATTAAATCTTCTTTTGAAATCTTGTATGTTAAGTAGCTAATAATTTGTTAGTAGAGATCATAATTAAAAGGTGATTACTTTTGTTATACCCTCTTCATTTTTTATTATACCCAAAGATTTCTATTATGTAGCATGAAATGTTTAAAACAAATTTCACTTTTTTCCCCATTTATGAAAGTAACACATGGTAATTGAAAAGAAACTCAGAAAGAAAATCCTCTAAAATATAATGAATTTATCCTTATTTTTTTCAAGGTGTCTTCTCCCTCTTCTCACTCAGGCATAATTATTTCCTTAGATGTGTTTGAATAGACCTTTTTTTTCTTTTTTTTTGGTCCTAGGAATCAAACTCAGGGAGTCAGCTTGCCAGGCAGATGCTGCACCACTGAGCTACATTCCTGGCCCAACAATGATATTTTTCTTGGTGAAAAATGTAGTCACAAAAAATGATCTAATTTTATGTTACACTTTTTTGGTGTGGTGCTAGGGATCACACCCAAGGCCTCATATGGGCACAAATTTTACCACTGAAATACATCCTCAGCCCTCTTTTGCACTTTTAAAATTTTTAGTAATGTTAGTGTTTCTTTTATTTACTGTTTATCTTTGACTTTCTTCCCGTTTCTTCAACAGTTTTTCCATTATTAGTCTTATTAATAGAATAAAATAACCTTGTTTGTTAGTTGCTTAAACTTTCTGGTAGCTAGTTATTGCATACTTTTATACTTCCTGTTTGTTTCTTTGTCAGCGGTGTCTTTTTCTTATAGAATTTACTCGGGGTTTTGTTTGTTTTGTTTTTTACTTTTTATTTTGAGACGGGGTCTCATTATGTAGTTCAGGCTGGCCTTGAACTCATGGTGATCCTCCTACGACAGCCTCCCAAGTGCTGGGATTCCAGGCATGTGCCAGCATGCTCAGGTTTTTTTGGTTTTATTTTGTTTTTTGTGGGCAAATATATCAATTTTTTTCTATATAGCAGGTGTGTTTTTGTCTTGCTTAGGGAGAGCTTTTCCACTCCAATATTATGAAATTATTGTTTAGTATTTGCCCTAATTATTTTATGGCTTTTAAAAACTTGTAGGTTCTGGAGATTGCGTGGTGTGTCTGCCCACAGATGTGGGTCCCGCCAGTCACGTGACGCCGCACGGCCAGGGGAGCGGGTGCTCTGTCCTGCGCTCTTTTCCCCTCGATCCTGCAAAAGTGCTGGTTCAGACCCCCTCTTCAATGAGTAGCAAAAAAGATGATCAGGGAATAATAATGAGGCTAAAAGAACAGCACTCCAAGGAGTTACAGGCATCTGTTGACCAGATAACGGAAATGGCGGCAGTCATGAGAAAAGCCATTGAAATTGACGAGCAGCAGGTTTGCAAGGAACAAGAAAGAATATTTCAGCTTGATCAAGAAAACAAAGGCTTGAGAGAGATCCTTCAAATAACTCGGGAATCATTTTTGAACCTTCGGAAGGAAGATGTATCAGAAAATAAGTCTGTCAGCATTAGTGACCAATAGTGATCTGAGCCTGAGAAAGAGCTGAAGGAATTCTGAGTCTGGAGGCTTTGAACATGGCTCCACACAGTCGCCAGGACTGGGTGATCAGCAAATGAATGAATGAACAGAAAATTCAATTTCAGTTAACACTTTTTTTCTTCTCTGTAGTATGTACAGTGCACTAAGAGCAATGAAAAAAGTGTGTATTTAATGGTTGTAAACTTTATTCCAAAACATGGAAATGTAGACACTGAGCCACTGTTAATTGGTGAACAAATGAAAGATTTTTCACGGTGACTCTTAAATATATCAAGTTTTCAGTAGTGCTATTAGCTCTCTGAATGATGCAAGTATAAACTCAACTAGTCCCAATAAATGTTTGGGAATTCATATAATTATTCCACTTTTAAAATACAAGTTTTTGGGCCGGGGATTTAGCTCAGTGGTTTTGCCACCTGCTGCGCAAACGCAAGGACCCGAGTTCGATCCCCGTTACCAAAATACATAAATAAATAAAAAATAAAAAATAAATACAATTTTTTGCCATGGTTTTATGAATAAGAGACCTGCATACTGAATTTTATTCTTCCTGTTCAGTGTCAGAATTAAATTGTTTATGCACTGAAAAATATCATTAGAAACCCACAAATTTAAGTAACTTATTTAGCAAACTTTCTGTTGACTTACACACTTGGAAGTGAATACAAATTGCACATAGATAGCTCAGATATTCACAAAATAAACACGTCAGTGTAACCAGTACTATCTAGGTGAAGAAATAAACCATTATTAGTATTCTAATAGACCCACTTCCTGCCTTGTTTCCTTCCAGCCACTTCCTTCAAGGTTCTGTACTATCCTTTCTTCTAAAACCATAGGATGAATTTAACATATTTTTACAAACATAACCATACAGTATCTTTTTGTTCCGACTTTCTGTCCCTCATTGTTGTTTTTGTGAAACTAAACTTAACAGTTTGTCGTTCTTATGGCTGTGTAGTTTTTCTTTGTATTAATATACCACTTTAAGGGCCGGGGATTTAGCTCAGTGGTGCTGCCACCTGCCTCGCAAGTTCAAGGTCCTGAGTTTGATCCCCAGTACCAAAAAAAGAAGAATGCATTGTCTAATGTACCACTTTAAAGTGGAAATAAAGACTAAATGTATAATAGATACTGGGAAATGGAAGAAAATGTTCAAATGGGAAGGGGAACAGGGAGAAGGGACAGAGAAAGAAGGGACAAGAAAAAAGAAAATAGAAGGAAAAAAATGGAAATAAAGCTTTTGTACATAGGGAGGGGAGGAGGCTTGAGGGGAAAGGGGAAAAAAGAGGGGATGTATCATGTACAGGTTCAAATTCCTTACAATGAGTGTTATCATTATGTTTGCCTAAAATGTACCGATAAATGTTTTGCTATACAAATAAATTAAAAAATATATACCACTTTTAAAAATTTTGTACTGTTTTTGTTTGTTTGTTTTTTTGGTACCAGGGATTGAACTTGGGACCTTGCGCTTGCAAGGCAGGCTGCAGTACCACTGAGCTGAATCCTCAGCCCTAAAAATTTGTAGTGTTGATAGACATTTGGATTATTTCCAATTCTGGGAAATTATGAAAAGTGCTGCTATAAACATTGTTATACATGTCTTTTGGTGAACATGTTAGTGTTTCTATTATACCTAGTGAAACTGCTGAGTATGTCTGGTTTTAGCAGACAATGCCATTTCCAAAGTTACTGCAAATTTACCCTACTAGTAGCATATTAGAGTTCAATGCTGTGGTTGAAGAGGCTGCCACCCTTCAGAGCTTATAACAGACTATTGTATACATTTCCTAAGATTCCTCCACTGCCAGATTCTAAGACTTTCAAACTCCTGTTTCTTAGAAATTTTTGTCTTAGCCTTTTACCTTCTTCCACTCACTCACCTATGCATTTGAAACCAACCCCCACGTCTTTAATTTTGCCACTCTAGCCCTCAGTGGCCATCAGAATCCTAATGGCTTCTCTTTCCCTTAGTGCATGTACTTTGCCTGAGAACAGCCTTATTTCTTTTTCTGCCCAGATTCTGCCAGTACCCAAGGGAAAAAGCAGCTATAGGAGATCACCTTACTTCATTGTAGTTTACCCCTTTTTGGAATCATACACTTTCCAGTTCTCATTCCTTCAGTAGCTCTCTGAAATCTTATAAACAGATGATGTTTGCACTTCATTTTTAAAAAAATAAAATTGAGAGTATTTTGTTTTGCTCTAAATTCTATGTGGAAGAAGAGGTATGGATTTAAACATAGCTTACTTATATATATGCTTCAATAAATTAGAACTGCTGTCCATGGCAGTTTTAAAATAATTCCATTTTTTTCTTTTCTTTTGTTTTTTTTTGTCTTTTATTTTTTGAAATTACTCCATTTTTGATGAGTGGGAGCCTATTTAGAATTCATTCCTGAGTCTTTCTGATTTGAACCTTTCTAGTCTGTGTTGCTGTCTGGTATGACAAAATGTTCCAGGTTCGTCATGTACCTTTTTGCCTCAGACATGGAATCAGCCATTTCCTAAAGGAGTCCTGGTTACTTTTATGATGAAATGGTATTTGAAGATTACAGCTGGGTAGGGATATTTATTACTATGGGATTGATCATGGTTTCTGGGCATTTTCTGTGAATATAGGTTTTGTTGTAGAAATTTGTTTTATTTTCATAATAAATAATATACATTAAGAGTTTATATAGATGCTTCCAATTCAAATTGAAGACCACAGAGTTTTTATTGTATCATGCTTATTTGTCCTTGTTGTCTCTATTTCCATTCAGTCTCTAAAGGTAACTACTATAAAAACTTGCCAAAAGTTGCTTTACATTGCATCCTACTATTGTTTTTTTTACCTTTTTTTTTTTTTCCCCAATACTAGGGATTGAACCAAGGACCTTCACTCTGAACTACATCCCCAGCCCTTTTTTAAAACTTTGAGACAGGTTTTTGCTAAATTGCCCAGGCTGGGCTCAAACTTGTGATTTGTTCTTATCTCGGTGTTTATTTGTTTTTGCTTTGTTGGGGGGTTGTTTACTTATTTTAATGCAGATGTTTTTGAATTGTAATTTTACTATTCTGATCTCTTGGCCATTGGGGGGGGCATTGGGAAGGTTGACAAGCTACATTGTCACTCTTTTATTTTACTTTTAGGGTTTTTTTCCTCTATAATCTTTATAATTAACATTACCCACACAGCATCAAACCCAGGGACTAGCATGTACTAGGCAAGCAGTCTACAGCTGAGCCACACCCCCATCTTAGCAGAGGCTATGTTCATGATGCTTTATGCACAGAATGCTACTTTTGGACAGATTAGAGATGAATTGTAGGCAGTGTGATGTAACTCATTTTCAGATCAGTGTAAATGTGATCCCTTCGAAGAATATTTTTTCCTATGACATGTATTTGGTACTCCTTCAGTTATGTAGCTGAGGATGGTTATCTTTTTTTGATGAGTCTTAACTCTTTTCTAGGGTTTAGAGTTTGTTCTTATCGCTGAATAATTGACCGTTATTTGTCATTATTGATTAGAGTTCAGGAGCATAGATTTTTTTCCTGGAGCTCTTAAAGATCATTTTATTGAAGACATTCTCTGAATTAATTTTTAGCTACAAAGAAATAACTCTTTCTAGGAGTCATCCTCCTTCCCTCCCTTCCTTCCTGGGGTCAAACTTTGCACTTGGGAGGCAGGTGGTGGTGCCACTGAGCTAAATCCCCAGCCCCTGATTGTTTGTTATATAGTGCTAGGTAAAAGGGTTAATTTTTCAGATAAAGATTTATGACTTCAGAAAGAAAACTGCAAAAATTGAAATTTCTAAAGATTTGTTATAAAAGCTATTAAAAATTAAAAATAGGAGCCCTAAGATACAAATATAGATAGCTGTCATTGATAAGTAATAAACTGTCATTTCCTAAAATGTCATTATTTTCAGTGAGAAGAGTTATTTAAAAAGTTACTTTTAGCCATTTTGGGTAAACTCTTAACTTTTTTTTCCCTCCTCAGCTTCCAATAAAAACAGGACAGCAAAATACACATACCACAGTCAGTACTGAACACAACAAGGAATGTCTAATCAATATTTCCAAATACAAGTTTTCTTTGGTTATAAGTGGCCTCACTACTATCTTAAAGAACGTTAACAACATGGTGAGTATTTGGGTTACTGGTTTTTGGTGAATTTGCTTTGTTTTGTTTTTGATTTAGAAATTCAGTAGCGTAAATTTTTTAGTTTATGGATGCATATAGGTGTAGACTTTTAACTCTCATTTTTACATTCTTTCCCTTAGAAACTTCTATTAATGACTATTTCCTTTCCGGTATTATCCTGAAATTAGAGTTTTATATGACTTTTGTATCATATATGAATTGACAACCTTGTATAATCTTTTATTATTTTTCTTTTTGGTGCTGGGGATTGAACCTGGGTCCTTGCATATACTAGGCAAGATTTTCCACTGAGCTAGATCCCCAGCCCTGTGGTATATAACCTATTATGAGCTTTTCTTTAGCTTCTTATTTGAATTTACACATCAGATTTTCCCAGTCCAAAGCTGATGAATAAAGTATGATCTCTTACTCCTAAAATGTTATTGGTATTTATGAACATATTAATATTTTCCCCCTCCCCTCTCTAATCTGTGACACATCCTTTGGTAGAGAACTCCTTGTTGAAACGGTTTTCCTTAAATTGTTACTAATTATCAATTTCATCAAGTAATTCACTATTAGAAGCCAGCTCATAATTTCTTTTTCCCATTATTTATATATTCTGTTAATGTTCCCTTAATGTTAATGTTCTGCACCTGTACCTTTGAACATGTAATGTCTCTTATCTGTCTCAGGTAATCCCTTCCTTTATGTCAGTTTTCATGTAGCCATCTCCTTCATACTCAGTTCAAAGCAACTGATCTAGATTATTCTTTACTCTGTATTTGTCTTTAGCAATTGTAATCTCTATTTGTATTGTTAGTATTGAGCTATAAAACAACTCCTGGTTTAGGAGTGTGAAGACCAGTCTCATTTCTATAATCATTTTAGTGTCAGTGTGTTTCCTTAAAGTTGCTTAGACAATACCCCGAGTTTATACAACTGATAAACCAAAAAGTGTGGGCAGTCATTTGCCTTACAAAGAGATTTTGTTTTCTTTATGGAAAAAAATTAACCTTTTGTAAAAAAACACGGGACCTTTTATATAAAGCGATTTACAGAAGTGCATTTAATATTATGTTATAGATCTTTTGTTGCAGTGTGTGGGGCACAGTAACAGGATTTTGCACATAGGAGTATGTGGCCATGTTCCCAGATAGATTAAAGCATTTTATATTTGGGACCTTCTTTAAACAAAAACAACATCGGTGTTTATTTAATGCTTATTGAATAAATCATGTTGTGAAAACCATAGTCTTTTGTTAGTAAGTAGATGATGTAGCAATTTGAGGATAGTGAATGCTTAAATTTCACTGTAATTGAGGCATAAGCATTTTGTTGCCTTAAGAATTAGGATTTAGACTGGCGGTAATGGTGCACAGCTGTAATCTCAGCTACTTGGGAATCTGAGGCAGGAGGATCACAATTTGAGGTCAGGCTGAACAATGTAGCAAGAGTCTGTCTCAAAATAAAATTAAAATGCCTGGGGAGGTAGCTCAGTGCTCCCTAAATTTAATCTCTAGTACTACAAAAAACAAAAACAAAAACACTTTGATTATCTTGTGGCATAAAACTATAATGCTCAATTCAAGATTTTGGTGCAGATCTGTATACCATACAGGTGTTTTTGTTTTTTGTTTTTGGAGCCAGGGACTGAACTTGGGACCTTGTGCTTGCGAGGCAAGTGGCAGAACCACTGAGCTAAATCCCCGGTCCCATGTCATACGTGTTTTTGAAAATCATAAACCAAAGCAACAGGTTTTTTTTGGTTTTTTTGGTGGAACTGGGTATTGAACCCAGGTCCAGGTCCTTGAACATAGGAAGCATTCTACACTGAAGTACATCCCCAGGGCAGACCACCCCCCACCTTTGAGATGGGTTCCCTCTTTAAATTGCCCAGGTTGGCCTTGAAGTTGTATCTGCCTGTCTCAGGCACCTGAGTAGCTGAGATTACAGGCATATACTACCTTGTCTGGTCAGCATATTTTGTACTATCATAAAGCTAATGACAGTTTGCCTGTATTTCTGTCTGCCTGAGAATTTATTTTGTGAGAGGATTAGAAATTACCTATTATCAGAAATAATAGATTTAAGTATGATATAATCTGGGAGATAAAATGGAATGCTGTTGACTTTACTGGACCCTCAGTTCCTTATTTTTCAGATGTGTGCTGATTTATAGTGGAGAGTAATAACCAACTTTTTGTGTTCCAAATATCTTTTTTTTTTTTAGAGGATATTTGGAGAAGCTGCTGAAAAAAATTTATATCTCTCTCAGTTGATTATATTGGATACACTGGAAAAATGTCTTGCTGGGGTAAGTAAATCCATCCTCAAGTAGGTATGTTTTGTGAATAGATTCTAAGTTTATTTATATAAAGTGTTTTAAGTCAACTGAAGGTTTTTAAGAAAAGATTCTTATGAAGAAACCACTTTTGGTTCAGTTAATTTCTCAGATATTGTTGGGCCTGTGGCATTGAGTGGCAGTAAAGGCCAAATGTAATCTTATTTTCTCTCTTCTATGAATATAATTTTAATATTCTGCTGTACAAATCTATATAAAAGAGGGCTTGAAAATTAAACCTGTCCTATTGAGGATAGATGCTACTCTAAGAACACTTGTGTACATATGAACATATGTAATGGGTACGTGGAGGAGTAATTGAGTACCAAATAGTTCTTTTTCAAGTCTTAAGTAGTTTTCTCAGTGTATTTCAACCACGACTTAAATTGAACTTTTCCAAGAGTATTTCTTTTGTATAAAGCAAAGTGCTTTTTTTTTCCACTAACCGTATTTCTTCCTGTAACATGGGTAGGAGTTTATATTAATATGTAAATTTAAAATCTGCATTTAAAAGTCTGTCTATTCCATATATATCAGAGTTAACTTATTTCTTATATTTTCTCTTCCTTTGCACAGAATATTCAGAATGACTTTTATCCTTCACATGTTGCAATTTTCTGCAGTAAACCTAGAGGAAAGGGACTACAATATAGGAGGACTGATTGTGTGGTTGAGAAGAGAGGAAATGATCAGAAGTGTTTGGGAAAAACACTTATTAGAAAAAATAATTTGCACAGCTATGTTTTTTAAGGGAAGACTATAGGCCACAAAATCTAACATTTTTTATGGACCCTTGGCCGTATTCCAAAATTGTGAGACAGTGTTTATATTCATTTCTCATTTGAGAATGAGCTAGTTGTTCTAGGTACCTGTTAATTTGTGCCATCTGTTAATTTGTGATACACGATTGTTCATTTGTAAACTGGAGTGAAAGAGCAAAAGCTCTTGGAATTGAGAAGGTGAGCAGTTTTTAAACTTCTGAATTAATTCTTTTGTAGTGGTCTCATTACTTTGATTGTAAATTACAAGTATATTGGCCACATTCTTGATTGACTGGGGCAGGCTTGTTTTTGCCTCTTTCAGTTCCATAGCTTTTCTCCATTAGCACTTACAATTGAGAGGTAATGATAAGTGTATTTTGGAGAATGATCCCAGATGTTATTGGCTCTTCTATAATTTAATATACAGTACTCTTTGGAGATAGTATAATGGAAATGCTAATAAGTGGCCATGGTATAATTTGTGAAATGTATAAAATAATGTATTATTTTGCCTACTTTACTATTGCAAACGTGTAAGTTTGTGTATGTGTGTGGTGCTAAGAGTTGAACCCATGACCTTGTGCATGCTAGGTAAGTGTCACTACTGATCCACATTCTCAGCCTAGTATACTTTTTTCTATTAAATTTATAACTTAAAAATTATTACTATTTTTATTATTGAACAGGTTTTTTTTTTCTTGAGTTGCCATCTATGATTCTGTCCCTCTCCCTCTTTTCTCCTCTCCCCTCTCCCCCACCTCTCTCTCCTGTCACTGTCACTGTCTCTCTGGACTTACTAGGGATTGAACGCAAGGTTGCATCCCAGCCCTTTTTTTCTTTTGTGAAAGGGCCTTTCTAAGTTTCTCAGGGTAGGTTCAAACTTGCCATCTTCCTGCCTTAGCCTCTCAATATGGCTGTTTCTTAAGTCTCATTTTTATTTATTTCACAACTTTCTTTTTCCCTTTAATAATACCTTGTGTTTTATTAATGTCTAAGTTTGATTCTTGTTTTTTGATCAAATTGAGACAGTTTGAGAAAAAGATACCTACAAGTACAATCATAGAGAGAAGTTGAAATAGCTAGGTAAAAGAGAATACTTGCAGGTATCATATGACTAAAACTGTAGAGTCTGAGGAATCTTATTATGTGTGACTTATTGAAAAGATTTAATACTTTTCCAGTTATTTATTGAAATTAACGTCAACATCTATAATTGTTTGATAAGCCCATAAACAAAAAATAGACATTGTGATTTAAAGTTTTCAGGTTTGGGCCAGGAATTTAGCTCAGTGGCGCCACATCTGCCTCGCAAGCGCAAGATCCTGAGTTTGATCCCTGGTACCAGAAATAAATAAATACATACATACATGCATATATACATACATATAGTTTGCAGGTTTTTGAGAAATTGATGTATTTACTGTCCATATATTTCAGTATATTTGCATCTGAAAGCATTTGGATTGCAATTACAGAATAGGGTATAGCATACAATTGCATAAATTTTACTTTGGTGTCCTGCTTAATATATCAAAATTTTTATCCATATATGGATACCAAAGCCATTAGATGAAATAGTGATGAGGAATAGCTTATCTTCAGGATGGCTTTTTGTTGGATCATGGCTTTTTTGCAGATATTTAGTTTACAAATAAAAGTATCAGTATTAATAACAAAGTTACCTGTCTTAACAGATCGAGCATCTTAACATTATGAACTCCTGGTGTAATGCAATATTAGCTGTACTGAATTACCTAAAATGTTTAATCTGAATCTAATCAGACTTTTAGGTTTAAATTTCAGCTTACAGAAAATACAGGAATTAAAAGAATAAGTAAGACAAAGGACTCCATTTCTTAAACAGTTCAGTGTCATAGGACATAAAAGTGGATTTGGTTTGTATGTGTGGGAGATTGCTGTAGAATAAAGAAACTCACAGAACATGGCAGTCATGCTGCAGTCGATGAACCTTATATTGTAGTCGAATAAAGCCATGAAAGACATTTGTGAGCATTGATAAAATTGAATATATAGTAGGTCTTAGGTGATAAAGGGGAACTATTTATTTTTCCTTGGTGCATCAATTGTATTGAAGTTAGAGAACAATCCATTTTTAAGATATGCTGAAGTACATAAAGGTGAAATATTATGACATTTATAATTTACTTGGAAATGATTCAACCAAACCAACATTTGTAGTAAGTAATATCTGTTTTGTTCAGTCTCCACAAAGGTAGGTGTGATTGCTCACCTAGAAATTTATTTGGATAGACAGATGACATGTGTACTCACCAATGAATATGAGTAAAGTTTATTTAGAACTCATAGCAAACTGGGGATTTCCAGTTAGGAAAGGATTCATTTGGTGAACAAGAGAATAAGCAGAAGTCTGGGGCCCCCTAACTATTGAGGGACTGTTGAGGATGGGTAAAAGCTTGGACTTTATGATTATGGGGTAAAAAATAGAACCATCTTGGGTTTTTTTTGTATGTGTGTGGTACTGGAGATTGAATGCAAGGCCATTGCACTGAGCTACATGCCCAGCCCCCTTTTTATGTTTTTTAGAAGATAGGGTCTTGCTAAGTTGCCCAGGCTGGACTTGAACTTGTGATCTTCCTGCCTCAGCCTCCCAGAATCCTGGGATAACAGGTGTGCACCATTACACCTGGCTGGACCATCTTTATTAGACTATAAAAAACTATATTAAATATGAGGAAATATTAACAATTACCAAATATAGGTGATAGGTATATGGGTGTTCATTACTCCATTTCAGCTCTTCTGTATGATTGAGAATTTTTAAAACAAATATTTACAGATGAAATTAAGAAAGTTTTAGAAGTATGTGATTATTTCTATTTTAGCAACCAAAGGATACAATGAGATTAGATGAAACGATGCTGGTCAAACAGTTGCTGCCAGAAATATGCCATTTTCTTCATACTTGTCGGGAAGGAAACCAACATGCGGCTGAACTTCGGAATTCTGCCTCTGGAGTTTTATTTTCTCTTAGCTGCAACAACTTCAATGCAGTATTTAGTCGTATTTCTACCAGGTTAGTATGTAAATCATGTTGAACTGTTAAAGTAATATGAATTTTAGAAGTCTCTTTTCTTGTTTACATAAAAATAAAAAGTTAACAGAAAAGAGTTTTATGTGGGCTTTTATGGAGATTTTATGCATTAATGTCTTTGAAATTTTAAACATGTAATATGTGTGTGTGTATATATATATATGTATAAGTATGTAGTTGATATGTACTATTAAATATGAATACCATTGTAACCTTGAAGGTCTAAATTTTAGAAAAAGATACTTCTTTTATGTGCTGAGGGTCAAACCTAGGGTCTCACATGTGTGTACATACTACTACTGAGCTGCAACCCCAGCTCTGTGTTTATAAGCAGTAGGTATAAATTGTTGGTGTGGTTTTGGTGGACATACTCCTCATACTCAGTCAGGTGAAGCAGTCAGAATTTTAATGATCATAAAGCTGTGCTACTTTTTAAATTTTTCTTAAATTCTATTATTGGTACATTTTAGGTGTACAGCACATTGACATTTCTCACTAGGAACTTGTCCCTGTACATGATGCATCCTGGTTCTTATTTTTTCCCCATTCCTAGTTCACCCTTCCCTATTTACAAAGACTTTGTTTCCATTTTTTCCATTTCTCATCAATTTTCCTTTCCCTTCTTTCCTTTCCCCTGCCCCTCCCACTACCCCTACCCCTTTGGACCTTTTCTTC
>NW_004624875.1:3777458-3794007 GCF_000247695.1 Heterocephalus glaber
TTTTTTTTTTTTTTGGTACCGGGGGTCAAACTTGGGTCCTTGCGCTTGCAAGGCAAGCGGCGGAACCACTGAGCTAAATCCCCGGGCCAATTGTGCATTCTTTATAGTGTATGTGTAGCTGTTATTTTATTAGTTAAATCTGAAATAGAAGAAACTATGAGTTATCTTTTTGTTGTATTTGAATTCTATAGAAGTTGTTTCTGGACAGTCTACGAAAAGCACTTGCTGGCCATGGAGGAAGTAGGCAGCTGACAGAAAGTGCTGCAATTGCTTGTGTCAAACTGTGTAAAGCTAGTACTTACATCAACTGGGAAGATAACTCCGTAATTTTCCTACTAGTTCAGTCCATGGTGGTTGATCTTAAGGTAACGTGCTTCTTTCTCTACTACAAATTTTAAGAAAATTAAATGAATAAACTTTTAGTACAAGCATTATGCCAAAGATTATTGTTAATATTAACATTCTGAGTCAACTTTTAATAAGTTAATAGGACCTGTTTTTGTTCATCAGCCTAGACTGAGAATATGAAGAATAATACAGATTTAACCAGTTTTCTTAAGCTAGCATAAATACACAGACTTGGATTCAAAATAATGTAAGAATGAGAGACTGAAAGGAACCATATGTGGTGTAGTAAGATATCAGATTATTGAACTACAATATGAGTACTTTGTGTTTTTTTTGGTAACTGAATATTAACATACTATCATCTATGTGGATAATGTTGGTATTATTACATACTAGTAAAGTACTGCTTGACCATTTAAAGGCCTTTGTTTTTTATTGGGGTTTTTACAGAACCTGCTTTTTAATCCTACTAAACCATTCTCAAGAGGTAGTCAGCCTGCAGATGTGGATCTAATGATTGATTGCCTTGTTTCTTGCTTTCGTATAAGCCCTCAGAACAACCAACACTTTAAGGTGAGAGCATTGATTTTTATCCAACTATGTTTACTGATGCTATTATCTTACAGATGCAAAGACTAGAAAGATAAGTATACATTTATCAGTATTTCTTAGTATTATATATTGATGCTAATTTGGAGATCTTAAAAATGTATTCTGTTTTAGCCAGGTGTGGTGGTGTATATCTTTAATTCCTTCTACTTAGGAGGCTGAGGCAGGAAGAGTGAGAATTTGTGGCTGGTCTCAGCAACACAGCAAGACTGACTCTCCAAAAAAAAAAATCTATTAAAAAAAACTTCTTTTGCTGTTCTTTTTGTCTTTGTGTTACTGAATATTTTTCTCATAGAAACAATTTACTATTTTCTCTATAGATCTGCTTGGCTCAGAATTCACCATCTACATTTCATTATGTGCTGGTAAATTCACTTCATCGAATCATCACCAATGTAAGTTCAAAAGGTATTGCTAAATTATTAAAAGAAAAATTGGGGGGAGGGCTGGTGTATATTTGTTCCCTTCTTAAAAAATGCTCTTGGTTTTCACAAACATTTTTAGCTTAGATAGTATAGTGTAAGAAAGTTTCTCTAAAGTCATTGTAGTTTGTATTGACACTTATATTTTTCATATTCAGTCTTTACCTGAGAAAGATGGATTAATAGGCTCTTTTGGAAAGAAAAGAATAAGCCTAAAGCATTTGTTTTTTAAACCTAAAGCATTGTTTTGTACCAGGGATTGAACTTGGGGCCTTGCACTTGCAAGGCAGGCGCCAGAACCACTGAGCTAAATCCCTGGCCCCTTAAGCATTTTTATTTGGATTGAAAGCCTTTAAGAAGAATACCACTGAAAATGTAATGTAGCATTTTCATCTGGAAGTTGATCACATTTGAACACTTTTACCGTAGCCCCTCCTAGCATTTGATACATTCTGGTTTATCACCTTATAGGTTAAATTAAAGGATTAATTTAACCTATTAATTTAAATTAAGGATTTATGTTGTATCCCAGTATGGCACATTTACAAAATGGTGAGACTATATTTAATTGTCCTTTTCAGTACTCCTTAAACAAAATGAAATATTAACACACTTCAAAAGAGGTATTTTCAGAATACAAAAGCTTATCAGACAAAATATATGAACTCATTAATGTGTACTTTGGTTGTAGATACATGGAGTAGAAAGATAGTGAAACCTTTTCAGGTTTCGACTATAGATTTTTAAAAAATCTGTTCATCTAATTATGAACAGATTTTGAAGATTCTCAGGTGCCATTTTCCATAATTTCACTTTTCTCCATTGTTATTTACACTTATGTGTAAATAGGTCATCTTCCTGTTTTCCTTCTTTAAGAAGGCTTTAGTCATTGATTTATAATCAGATTCCGTTTTAGGACTCCTTCTCTCGTGAGGCTAAAACCAGGCCTTGGATATATTGCATTAAAGTAAATGCTGGCTGTATTTTCTTTTAGACGTTCAGTAGGGGAAAAATAACTATCGATAAAGCTGTTTAATGTCACATTTAGTTTTTCTTGATACAGTAATAGTAGCATTTTGAGAAGAAACAAGTTGTTATGCAGGATTGCCTTGTGCATTGAAGGACATTTAGCATCTCTGGCCTTCAATTTATTAAATCCTGGTTGTATCACATCCCCCCGCTTTATGAATGGTTAAGAATGCCTGAGGAATGATGCCTTCCTCAGTTTAGTATCACTGAGTTAAATTATAGGTAGAAGTAACATTTCCCTTTGTTCCAAAAGGGAAAGTTTAATGCATCTGGTTATAGATAAGGTATGTTTGTGTTAAAAACTTCAGAAAATTACTATACTGTACTTTTGTCAGTGTGATGATGTAGGACATTCTACCCTCAAGATTTATTTTCAAGACCATTAAAAAAGACCATTTTATTTCAAGACCATTAAAAACTTGTCCTCTTCAAGTTTATCCATAATTCAGAAACAAAATGTTACTTTTCCCCCCTTTTGGTCATAGTACTAAAAATATTTCATTTGTTAGAGTGGATAGTTTTACATAAATACTTAAAATTTGTATTTAATAAACCCCAGTTTAATAATCTTTGATACTCTGTGGCTAGTTACTTTAATTGTGAAATATTTTTGTCTACAATTGAATATATAGAGCACTTTCAAGCATGGACTTGGCACTGCTGTAAGTGGCTGAGCTGCTCCTTCTTGGGTTTCTAGCATGCCTGGAGTGGTGCTTCATGCATGCCTCAGTGTACTTGGTGGAAGTGGTTGTGCATCCTTCTATACTCTAATGAGTACTGCATGTGTGAAGGTGGAGTGTGTCTGTATCTGAGGTCAAGTCAATATGGATAGCTATTTTTCTAAGGACACTCTATTTGACTAAAAATAGTAAGCACCAGTAACCTTTCAATGAAATAGCTTGAAAAAGAACATACATATTACTCCAAAATGCCTTAAACTTATACTGTAAAGACACTTTATTTTTATAGATTACTTAGTAAGTTGTTGGTTAGGGTTTTTCCCATCTTTTTGATTTGAGACTGATATTGAATCTAAAGGATTTTCTGACTGAAAAGGGCTATTTATAAAAGTAAATATGTAAATTTATGTAATTGACTTAATAGAGGTTTATTGAAGACAATTATTAGGAAAGTATTTTATTTCTTTTAATCACATGAAATTTTTTCTTAGATATTTGGACTCCTGATCTTAAATTGATTTTTAGTGTAAGATTTCTTTTTAAATGATTCTTGGTTCAATACATCTCATATGTTCTCTTCTTCCATGATTCTTTAGTCAGATCACAGTTTTAAAAATTATCACATTCTCAAACAAGATAAAATTTCCTTTTTAAGTGTTTATGTAGAAGTAGCAGTGGTGTTTGGAATTTATTTTGCTTCTGTGAAACATATTCTTAAGTACTATGCTTAGATCCATTGTTTCTTAGAAAATGTTAACATTTATTCACTACTTGAATTTTATTGCAACCAAAGTTTTAAACATAATACTATACTGTCACCTTTTCATTATGATGTCATAAGAGGTGAATTATAATTTTAGGATCTGTGTTATCTTAAGTTCTATAGGCTTCAAGTTAGATATGTAATTGGGAAATTTAAAAAATAATATACACATATTTGAATTATTTATCGAAGTCATCACTCTTATGCTGTTATAGTCTTTGATGTCTATTTTTTTCCTTGTGGGAATTGATTGTATTTCACTTACTGACATTTTACATATTGAGAATGAGATGATCTTTCTGTTGAGAAGTTGTGATTAAAGGAATTACTTCCAAAGCATTTGAAAATAAATAATCTCTTGAGGAGTTGCCACATAATCTGTTTATATGTGTTACATTTTTTGGTCAAGAAAACAGTATTTTCATGAAAAAAATATTTAATTGACTAGCTTCAAAAATTGTTTAGGGGCCGGGGATTTTGCTCAGTGGTTTTGCCACCTGCTGTGCAAGCGCAAGGACCTGAGTTCGATCCCGGGTACCAAAAAAAAAAAAAAATTGTTTAGTAACTGCTCAAGATACTAAAAATTTTAACTTCATGATGTATAGTTTTTAGTGCTTGGTTATTTGAAAGTATATCTCTTACTTTAAAATGAATGAATTTATTATAAAAATAAAAAGTGTGAAAACCACTAAATCTTAAGCATAAAAGATATTTTATAGAGTACACCTGGTACTAAAATGCAGTTTAAACATCTATCAAATGGTATATGGATGCGTATTTCTTTAGGTTAACAGTGTCCATATCCCTCCCCTCTCATACTAGGGATTGAACCCAGAGCCTTTGCACTGAGCTACATCCCCTAGTTCTTTTTATTTTGAGAGGACTTTGCTAAATCATTACATTGTGAACTTGTGATACTTCTGCCTCAGCCTCCCAAAGTGCAATTGTAGTTCCTGACAGGATTTTATGGAATTTGTGGCGCAAAGAGGACCCTTACTCAATGCACTTTTATCATTATTCAGCATTTAGTTACTTTAAACTGATAAACTTAAGTTGCATGATATAGTAAATAAATGGAAATCAAGTTGGATTAATTGCTTTTGGCAAGTCAGATGAGCAAATTACTACAAATTTGAGAAATCTAGTATGTAACCAAACTCAAAAAAATGATCATTTAGGAACTAACCTAAATAAAGAAAGAACTGAAGGAACAACATACACAGCCATTAAAAATTGTTTTTTAACCTCATAACTTTGTAATCCTTTCCTGAATGGAGTTCAATACAGTATTCAAATTATGTATTATACATTGGTTTTATATTTTACTATCCAGTAGGTAGAATTGTAGTTGTAGTTAAGGTTGACATAACGATTCTACTCAATATATTCTGGCAAGTATGAGTGAAACTGAGGCTTTCACTTAGTTTTGAGACTTTTTCCTTTTTTTTTTTTGGTACTGGGACTTGAACTCAGGACCTTGCACTTGCCAGGAAGGTGAGGTGCCACTGAGCTACATCCCTGGCCCTTGGCTTAGTTTTGAATAAGAAGGAATCTAGGAATAGGATGTGAAGCTATTAAAGCTTCCTGAATACTTGAATATACTATCATTTTTCTAGATGTTTCTTTTAATCCTAATATAAATTAGAAGTCTATATTTTAAGCCAGCCATTTCATATATACTCTTCATACATAGTGAGAATTCATTCATATGTAGTCTGAACTGATAGTTTATCATTTAGTGATTTTCATAATTTTCAATTTTATAATGTTAATTCATTTTAAAGTAAAAGTTAAAGATGCACTTTCAAATAAAATTGACATTAAAAACTAAACATCAAAGCTCGATAGGTTAAACAGAAATAGAAACATATATACATAATGATTCTTCTAAAAATACTTAGCATCAATTTGTCTTTGTTTGTGGTGATTGTTAGTCTTCCATGTATTGTGCCATCATTGCATATTAGTCTAAGATTATAGATTTATTAATGGCTTTATCTCATTTACTAATTTCATGTTGTAATTATTGTTGATTGTAATCATTTAAGTAATAATTTACCATGTATGCTTTCAGTATTGTGTTGAACCACTAATCTCTTTTAAAACTTTGATAATAGCATTGTTATCTGGAAAAAAAAATGTATGCCTGTCTGAAATGTATAAAACATTAAACTTTGAGAAAGGAAAACAATTGGCTACCAAATTAGTTGTCTAAATTTAATTTTTTCAATTGAGTAGGTTGTCAGTGAGAAAAGAAAGTCTCATATTCACATGCTCATTATTATATTTTAAAATATAATATGTTGAGTTACTTTGAGTTAATTACATCATTTGAAGACTTTGAAAATCATAATGTGTGTTTGCATGATCTTAGAAAGTTTCTGACAAAAGAATAAACTTAAAACTGCAGTGATAATGGAACATATACTCAGGTAATTTTGTACATTTCTACTTTGTGGTGTTTTTCTCCAGTCTGCATTGGATTGGTGGCCTAAGATTGATGCTGTGTATTGTCACTCAGTTGAACTTCGAAATATGTTTGGTGAAACACTTCATAAAGCAGTGCAGAGTTGTGGAGCACATCCAGCAATACGAATGGCACCGGTAAGAAATCATAGAAGCCCTGTATTCTAATAGATTATAAAGCTTAATGTGGCACTGATGAGATCAATATAAATAGATAATTACAGAATTGTGTAAGTAATGTTTTGATATATATGTATAGCAAGAATATTGTACTTCCTCTTTATTGTGTCTTCAGTGTCTCATTGATGCTGCTTTATTTTGGAGAATTGAACAGGTCTTTTCCTGTAAATGTTGTGTACGTTGTACATTGAAGTAATACTAAGTACTAGTTAATGATAATGTTTGTTTTCCTCTGTTTGAGTTAGTTGAACTTTTCTTAGAGACACTTCCTCACAAAATACTTTTAAAATCTTAATGAATGTGACCTTTTCCCCTGTTTTTAGTTTCCTTTTCCTTTCTTTCTTATGAACTAAAGTATTTTTGTTAACGTCTCATCTTTTGAGACTAAGTAAAGAAAGTAGAGTCCTGGGTTAGAGTAAATGTTCCTCATTGGATGGTCATTCATTACACATGGGAAATTAGAAATTGAATTAAAAATTTTTATTTAAAATAAAATTTCATATTTTGTCAAATATAGTTTGAGCATTTACAAATGATAGGCACTCTGATATTGAGGTTATAAGATACTTAAACTTAATGCAGACTTTTCTAATTAGATATTCTAACATTATTAATAATAAGATTTTAAAACTCATATAAAATCAGTGAAAGCAGACAATTACAGTATTGTGTAAGTCATTTCTTGGTATTTGTGTATAGAAAAAGTATTATATATAGCAACTCTTGGCATTGATTGGTGGTGCTTTGTCTTCTGCTTATTTTCTATTCTTATTGGCTGCTGTCGCTCACATGATCAGATGCCAACCAGTCACTGTTTTGCATGGCAGTGGGCTTCTGTGGCTGTAAGTATGATCCACTGTAACTACCTCAGAAAAGTCCTTGCTTTCTTAGACTTTTCTGTGTATAGTTACCATTTTAGTGACATCATGTCATTTTGAATAAAAATGTGGCATGTCTTCACCTACTGGTTTTATCTAGTCAATCAGCCATTTCACACATGTAATTTAAATTGCTTCCTGTTTGGCATACCCTCCCAGTCAATAAAATTTTTATTTTATACAGTTATGGTTCACTCTTATCCAGTTGTCAGTAATTGTTTCTGAGGATTACTTGTTTTAGATGTTCAAGTATGGAAGTTTTCTATATCATGTATTTTGACATTATTTAGCCTAAAAAATGATAGCCAAAAAGCATGGTAATGTTTTGTTAAGTAAATTTTAACATGCAGTTTAATTTTTTAGTTGACTTTTTGTAATGCCAATCAGTTTATTTTTTTAAGGTGGAAAAAATTCAACATAGGCATAAGTTAATTGGAGGTAAACAATAACTTATTTAACTAGACATCTTTTTTTTTTTTTTCCTTTGGTACTGGGGATCGAACTCAGGACCTTGTGCTTGCCAGGCAGGTGCTGTGCTCCTGAATTAAGTCCCCAGCCACTAGACATCATTTTTTAAGTTTGGCAATTGCTTGAAATAATTTGAGGCTGGGGGCTGTTGAGGGTTGAACCCAGGACCTTGTGCATGTTAAGCACATGTTATTTTACTGAGATACATCCCTAACTAAATAAATTGTTTAAAAATTACTTATTGACCCATTTATTTGTTCTAGATTTTTTTTCTTTTTTTCTTTTTTAGGCGGTACCTGGGATCGAACTCAGGACCTTGCGCTTGTGAGGCAGGTACAGCACCACTGAGCTAAATCCCTGGCCCCATGTTCTAGATATTTTTTGGGAAATCATAAGTATGACCTTTTAAGTTTCCTGACTCTTCTGGTAGAGAATTAATGGCCCCCCGCTTCCTATTTCACTTTAGTATCCAGTTTACCAATTGTCTGTATAATTTAAATTTCTTTGCATGCATACTGAAACAAAATGAAACTAAATTATTTATTTGGATGGAATTTGATTGGTAGTCCAAAGATGTTCTCTATATTTAGAACTTATTTTACTTCTTAGCTCCAGTTATTAGTTGACACTAAGAGCTACATAGTATACTAAGTGATCTTTTTCTTTCATTTTCTTTTTGTTAAATAAAAACCATAACTAGAATGATTTTGTCTTTTGGTCCAAAAACACCTACAAGAGTTTAGTTTTTATTTCTAATTAATTCTTGAAAAGTATTAATATGTCTTTAATTTTTAAAATAATTTTTAAGCTTTTATATTTTTATATTAGATTTATGTATGAAAATTTGAAAGTACATGTATGTACAAAATGACTAAGGAATAATTTTCTGATATTTTCACCAGAGAAAATAGCAAATTTAATGCAATACAATTTTTTTTACCATGTGAGTTAATAGTCAGACAACAAGTACCTCAGTGTATTGACCCCTTTCACCAACTGCCCAGCACAGTGCTAATGCCAGAAAAGCTTAATAAGTTGAGCACAGTGGTTTGCCTCACAGATTCTGAGCAAACATCTTGTAGCTTTTATTAAATCATCTAATGAAAAACTCACCAAGGTTAGCCTTAAAGCCTGGAAACACAAGCAAAGATACGTAAGAAATGTTTTAGAGATAATGCGTAATAATGTCAGTGTTTCTCAACCTTGGCCTTACTGACATTTCAGACCGGACAACTCTCTGTTGTAGGGGGCTGTCCTGTGCACTGTGGTATGTTTACCTGTCTGGGCTCTACATACTATATGGCAGTAGCACCTATCCTCTGATGCCCTCCTAGACATGACATCTAGAATGTCTTCAGATGTCTCCTGGAAATCAAAATCCTCTCCAGTTGAGAACTATTGTATATTATATGTGTTCTGTGGATTGTCTGTTACTTGCATTGTTTCAAATGATTTGGGACTCTGATAAACCTGAGCCTTTAGCTTGCAGTAGAAATAGCAGTCAAAGGAGTTCAAGCTATGAAAAGAGAATATCTATGTTTCAAAGCATTGCAGCTGCCTTGTATTTTGGAGACAGGTTATTTGGTGGAAAGAGCTAATTACTTGAGGTCTGGGGATGTAGCTCATTGGCACCAAACCTGCTTCCCAAGCGCAAGGTCCTGAGTTTGATCTCCGGTAACAAAACAAAACAAAACCTAATTACTTGAAACTTTTTTTCTTCAACAAAATAGAATCATGTTTCTGTATCGTGAGTCCCCTTTCTTTTAGAGCTGTATCCAGTACTTCTGATTGTTCCACAAAGCAGCCCTGCAGATATTTGAATAAAGTTATCATGTACTCCTAATGGTTCTTATTTTTATGTAATTTTAACAATCAAATGAATTTTATTATTTTTACTCTTTGTGTGTGTGCATGCATGCTTCCACATGTTTATTTTGTTTGATTTGTTTTTATAGTAAAGGGGACTAAGGGCTAAATCTTGTTAAATGAATTAAAAATAGTCACATAGTAAATGGCCAATGAAAGGTAGTTCAGGTCTCTTCACATTCAATCCAGTGTCTTTATCAGGTTCTTCAGTTGTCTTCCCTCACTAACATGTTAGCTTGATGAAAGTAGGAGCTTTGACTGGCTTGTTCAACATTTCCTCCCTATTCTCTGACACAGCATCTGACAGAGACAGAGCATGTAGTACATGTTTGAGAATGGATGCATGAATGAATAAATGAATTGATTTGACCTATTTTCAAAAAACCTCCATCTGATTTGCTTTTCTTCTAGCAAAACCATCTTAATAATATTATTAAAAATTAAAATGACATATTGAGCACCTCACTTTAGTGTTCTAGGTATGGTATGATAATTGATGAAAGCGATTACCTTTGGGTCTGGAAACTATGTTTATATTCATAAAGTCTTCAGATGGTATTTTGATCTTCTTTTGAGCTTCTGTTCATTTAAACTCTAGCTTTTTCATATGAACATCAAACTGTAGTTTTTCCCTCTTTGTACTTTGGTGTGGTTTTTACACTTGGTTTTAGCCAAATGGCCGAGAAGCAATGGTGTGTTTTTTAATTAGGAACTTGTATCTCAGTGCTAAATACATTTTAGAACTAAGAGCTTTTACTTTCATGAAATTCAAGCTTGCCAATACTAGATGTTCAGTAATTTTCACAAATATGTATAAGTTCTGAACTTTTTTTTTGATCTTAAAGAGGATCTTGGCTCAGGAAATGATCCTTACATGCCTGTAAGTTAGTGATACAGTCTTAAGTTAGTAAGTGGTTTGGGCCGTTAGTAGCTTTCTGAATCCTCTGGTTCATGAATTTCTCCTCAGGCAAAACTGCCTCGCTCCTTTGGCCAGAGCACACTTACCAGCTTGCTTGGGTTCTTACTTATACCTCCTACAATATGATTAATTATTTTTCTTATATATATATTTTTTTAGAAAGTTGTTCCTGCTTTATATAACCCAGGGATGGTCCTTAAAATGTATTTGAATTGAATAAATTCACTGAAATTTCTCAGGTCTTAATATTTTATATTTTAGGTAGCCCTACTGGAACAAAATTTATATGCTGATTCCTGAGATTTAAGAGATGATATAATTAAAAGAATATTTACTTTTGGGGAAATGTTTAGTAAATAAGAGATAAGTCTTTTAACTGCTAATTGTTCTCCGATCCTGTGTTCCTGTAGAATGGCTGCATCAAGCAGGAGCAGTTTTGTGGTTACACTACTTCATTACATCATAGCAAATAAATTTGTTCAATGAAAGTTTCACCTTGATCTCAGGTTAAACACTTCGAATTAGAATGAAAACAATACATAGTTTAATGGGAACAGAACCGGACTATATTGAATACATTTGGTGGACATTTGCTTTGGCAGTTATAAAAGCAAGCAATAATTTGTAGGTTTTGATATTGCAGTTCTATAATGATGTTTTTGAGCATATATATGTGTTAAATAGCTGTTCTACGTCAAGTACCAAAAATTTTCAGTGTTTTGTTTTGTTTGGTTTTGATTTTGTTTTTTTGAGAGAGTCTCACCATGTAATTCAGGCTCCCCTTGAATTCACTACGTAGCCTAGGCTGGCCTTGAACTCATGACCATCCTGCTTCAGTCTCCTGATTCAGTGTTCTTGGGCATAATAAGAAATGCACTTCTCACACTTAAACATTTAGAATAGTTGCTTTGTGTTGTAGATAATCATCTCAACTTGTGAACATGGAAAGAAGAGCCTGTTTACTTGAACATTTTTGTTATGATTACATAGATACTACATATTATACTACCTATATATTTGCATATATGTTCACATAAAGGCATCGATATCAAAAGTAGATATTTTTGTAACCATTTAAAAAAAGGAAATACAGAGAGAAAGGTGATGTTGAATCCAGAATACAGTCATTGGATTTTTTATTTGCATCATGTCCATAATTATTTTAGTTCACCATAGCATCTCTGTAATTAAAACACATTTTCCATGATTTAATCTTTCTCAGAGTGCTTTCTGGGTTTTTTTGTTTTTTGTTTGTTTTTGAGACAAGGTCTCACTTTGTAGTTCAGGCTGGCCCTGAACTCACTATGTAGCCCAGGCTGGCCTCAAACTTGTGGCGATCCTCCTGGCTCTGCCCCCTGAGTGCTGGGATTATAGGTGTGCACCACCGTACCTGACTAGTTCTTTCTGATTTATGAATGTCCTTCAGGCAAAATGTTACCTGCATTGTGGGTTGAGAGAGATGGAATGTCATCAAAGGAAAGAGCAAAATTTATAAATAAGCTATAAAATAGATTGCTTATATAGCAAATTTCATCAATTCTAAAAATCACTTCTTCTTTTCACTGAAATTTCTCTGAAATTAGAGGTGTGTCTTTGTCTCATGTCTTATAATTGACAGTGGCTTTTCATTTTTGTTTTGGTACAGAAGATAATAATACATCTTAGAATTGATAATGTTATAGAGTCTACAAAATATTTGTACATATGTGTGTGGACTTAAGTGTTTGTTAAACAAGTTGTCCAGTGTTTGTATTTGTGAAGGCTGTAGGCCCAATATATTTTCCCTTATATTTTCATGTTTTGGAAAATTGTTTTTTACATAGGAGTTAATCTAATAATTAAGTCTTTAGTGTTTTAATAGAGTTTCATTAAATCTTATTAGATTGATTATATAATAGTATAAATGGTATTCAGACAAATTTTATTTTAAAAAACTTAATAGTATGCTCACTAGTGTTTATACCAAGTGGTATAAAGTGTCATTTTTTTCTGTTTTTAAAAATAACTTTTAAAAAGTTATATAGCTGTTATCCAGAATCTGATTATCAGGTTTTTACAAGGTGATACCATATTTTTGTTTTTTTAGAGTCTTACGTTTAAAGAAAAAGTAACAAGCCTTAAATTTAAAGAAAAACCTACAGACCTGGAGACAAGAAGCTATAAGTATCTTCTCTTATCCATGGTGAAACTGATTCATGCAGATCCAAAGCTCTTGCTTTGTGTGAGTATTTTTATGAAATGCTTTGAAATTATTACAACAACTTTATTTGGTTTAACTGCAATGTCAAGACCTTAAAAATAGTTGTTACTCAAGACTTACTGTTCCTTTCTGGTCATACCTGAAACCTAAGACATTCCTAAGAAAATTAACTTAAAGAAAGTACTAATATAATCAGGTCATATTTCTTAAACTTTCTTCTTAATTTCCCTTATCATTAAACTAATTTTAGTCACATTATCTGCCCTTACTCTTTTTACCAGGTTATGGATTATTCAGCCATAATCCTGGGATGGGGGTAGGAGAGAGGGGACAGGTAATGAAGCAACCATAAATCAGTGCTTTCTATGCAGCATCATTTTCTTTTTAATCTCCATTTGCTATTGCCAAATAGTTTAGTTTTTCTGTACCCTTTTATTCTTCTCCATCATCCTTCTATTATCATTAGCTCTACCTACAAATACTGTATTGGAAGAAGGAAGTGAAAATGAATATGATTAGTGTTAAATTATTGTCATAACTCTGCTTTCACTGCCCTAGGTGGTATTAGAGTGCTGAGAACATCACTCTGGTATGCAGAGTAATTAGGACCTAATGTAAATGAGTGATAGTTACTTGAAGTGATTAAAAGCATGGGCTCTAGAGACAGACTAATTGCTAGCTAGATAGTTTATTTAACCTCTTAGGTTTCTCATTGAAAATTATTGGGATAATAATAGTTCCTACCTCAGAGATATCATTAAGAAGATTGAAATAGTACCTGTAAGGCTTTGACAAACAATTTCTGGTACATAATAAGCACTAAATAAGTGTTAATTATTGTTACTATTAAGAAACAGCATTAATACTATTAATGCCTCAGATGTAATAGTTCTGTGTTGTGAAGTTCATAGAATAACATATTAACCTTTGTCAAGTTTCTCCAGTCCCTGGAGAGTAGCATTGAGCAAGATTTGTTATTACTTTATTTAGTAGCAGACTTTTAAAAATGCTATGGTATTTTCAACTTTGATGGTGTGTTTACCAAGCACTGTAATATAGAGGTTCATAATTAGATGTCTTTTGGGGGGGGGGCTACTGGGGATCGAACTCAGGACCTTGCACTTATGCGACAGGCGCCAGAACCACTGAGCCGAATCCCTGGCCCTGATGTCTTTTGGTTTAAAGAGTTCTGTGAACCCCTGAATTTTAAAAATGTATATATGTAATTGTGAAGAGGCAAAAACACAACACATACCTACAGAGAGAGAGAGAGAGACAGACAGACAGAGACAGAGACAGAGACAATGAATGAGAAAGAGAATTTCCAAGGATTGGTGTACCAAAAAGAAGACCTGTGATATTTTGAACTTTTTGAAAAGCCCATCCAGATTCTAAAGTCTAGTAAAATCCATAGTTAGATCTGCAGCTTGGAAAAAATCTGTAAAATTTGTCAGTTAGACTGTGAAAGTAATGAAATGTCCTTTCTCCTTGTTTCATTGTTTTGCATAAGTTGTGGTGTTATTTCACCATGTGTTTTCCAAAATATTAACATCACTCTTTTTACATGGATATAATTGAGGTTCAAAGAATGCTGCACCAAAGTTGCTAGTGTCTTTTAAGTTAAATATATTATTGCTTGAAGAAATAAGCAAAATTTGCTGTTTTCTGTGGATCATAGAAACTATTTTCTTTGCTGCCATCTAGTGGTTAAATAATTTTCCTCAGTGTAACCATAGGTATATAAAATAGAGATTCATTTTAAATATTATTTTGTATTTCACATATCAAAATTCTAAATCTTAGTTAATAGGAAAATAAGGCTAATTATTAAATGGTCTCAGTCATGGTATATTTAAAGTAGTGTGATTTTATCTTAAATTTTTAATCATCTCTGTCCTAATCTATGTTACTCTCAATTTTTCAGGCCTTAACTGCTTAACCATTGTCATTTCTTGCATCCTCCTAAATCATTTCTCTGGATTGAGGTTATACTGATCTCTTTAAGAAGCAAATCCTATCATACCCTCTGCCCATCTTAAAATATTTTGGTTAAAATTGCTCATGGGATAAAAACCAAATTCCAGGGCCAGGGACTTAATTCAGTGGTCCCTGCCTAGCAAGTGCAAGGTGTCCTGAGTCTGACTTCCGGTACTGGAAAAAATAAATACATACATACGTACACGCACACACGCACACACACAAATCATGCAAACCTTTTCTATTACTTATCACTTCTCCCATACCTAGCATTACATTTTGCCTTATTTTATCTACTCTAATCATAATGAATCTTATTTCAGTCCTTCTTACTTATACTCCCTCATATCTGCCCTTGTACTTGCTTTTCCTTCTGCCTAGAACCTGCTCCTCTCACTTCTTTACATAGTAATTCCTGCTAATCCTAAACTATTACTGTCATAAAGAAGCCTCCCTGACCAGGCCATATTTCCCCAGTATAGGCTGACCTGGTAGCATGTGCCCTTCTAAGTGTTACATCATTTGCAATTTAACACTTGGTCCCATTTTATTATTTGCTTTCCTCATGGTGTACTACATGCTCCTGGAGGGTAGGAAACATTTTTTTAAAAAAATGTTGTGGCATAGATGTTCAGGAAATACTTTTGGGTTATGAATGAATGAATGAATGGGTATACATGTTGGAAAATACACTAACAGTTTTGAATTACAGATGATGAGTTACCTTAGTTGCAATAGGGAAGAGTATAGTTAGTAATATAAAATAAGATGTAAGTTGGCCTCACTTAAGTGAACCATATAATATTTTTTTTTTGTTGGTATTGGGGATCGAACTCTGGACCTTTCACTTGCAGGGTAAGTGGCGGAACCACTCAGCTAAATCCCTGGCCCAAGAACCATATATTATTGAGAGGTATAAATACATGTAAGTTGTGAGAAACGTTTAGTATCCTTGAATAGCTAGACCTTCATATTTATATAGACTGATAAGATTTTTTGGCTTAGAATACTGTGTTTTTCCACAATGGAAAGGTCTGAAGTATGAGTATCTGATGGTGTGGATTTTAATCCCCCTCTTGATAGCAGCTGGTTGGATTTGGACAGGTCTTTGTACTGGACAGAAGGGCTGTACAACATGATTGTGCAGTCCTCATCCTCCGTATATGTTCATTGTGTTTAGTTACAGTCATTTATAAGCTCAAAACCAGTAAGTTCCAAACCAGAATTATATTATTTAGCCAGTATAGTGTTGTTGGAAAAAAAATTATTTACACTCTGTATTATTGATATACTTCCTTTCCTTTTTTTTGTTTCTGTGGCACTGAGGATGAACCCGGGGGCTTGTGCATGCTAGGCAAATGTTCTACCAAATGGTCTATACCCCTGCCTTTGATATAATTTCTTTTTTTTCTTTTTTTTCAGTTTTATTTATTTATTTTTTGTATATCCTTTTATTGGTACATTTTAGGTGTACAATATAATGACATTCATCATTGGAGATATGCATCTTTACATACTCTCTTGGTTCTTATTTTTTCCTCCTTCCCCTGCCCTCCCTTCAACCCCTCCATCCCTCCCTATTTACAAAGACTTCATTTCCTTTTTTTCGTTTTCTCATATTCCATTCCCTTCTTTCTTTTCCCCTACCCCTCCCACTTCCCCTTTGGCCCTTTTCTTCCTATTTCACATTATCTATTATATCTTTTAGTCCTTATTTACACTTTCAGTTTCTCACACTAGAGAA
>NW_004624875.1:3800420-3821267 GCF_000247695.1 Heterocephalus glaber
TATATATATATATATGTCACATTTTCTTTATCGAATCATCTGTTGATGGGCATGCAGGCTGCTTCCAGAATTTAGCTATTATGAATTGTGCTGCTATAAATATTAGTATGCATGTATCTTTGTAGTAGGATGACTTAACCTCTTTGGGGAAGATAACTATCAGGGGTATAACTGGCTCATGTGGAATTTCTAATTTCAGTTCTTTGAGAAATCTCTGTACTTATTTCCATAATGGTTGTACTAGTTTGCATTCCCATCAACAATGCAGGAGAGTTCCTTTTTCACCACAGCCATGCCAACATTTGTTATTGTTTGATTTATTACCATTCTTTCCAGACTAAGATGGAATCTTAGCGTTGTTTTAAATTGCATATCTCGGGGCTGGGGATTTAGCTCAGTGGTTTCGCCGCCTGCTGTGCAAGTGCAAGGACCTGAGTTTGATACCTGGTAACAAAAAAATAAATAAATCGCATTTCTCTAAAAGCCAGAGATGCTGAACATTTTTTCATATATTTGTTGAACATTTGTATTTCTTCCACTGTGAAATGTCTGCTCATTTTTCTTGCCTATTTCTTTACTGGGTCTTTAATTTTAGGTGGTTTAATTTTTTTTTTTAAGTTCTTTGTATATTCTAGATATTAGTCCTCTGTCTGAGGAGTAGCTGGGAAAATTTTTTTCCAGTTCTGTAGGTTGTCTCTTCACTCTACTGATTGATTCTATTGGTGTACAGAAGCTTTTTAGTCTGATATCTCATTTGTTGAGTTTTGCTGTTTCTCATCCAGTTGAGGTTCTGTTTAGAAAATCCTTTCCTACAACTATATCTTCAAGTGTTTTACCTATTTTATATTCTAAAAGGTTCAGTATTTCTGTTTTAATGTTTAGGTCATTGTTCCATTTTTATTTTAATTAAGTATGGGGTGAGATAAGGGTCCAATTTCATTCTACAAACATAACCAGTTTTACCAACACCATTTGTTGAATTGGCTGACTTTCCCCCAGCATATACTTTTGGCCCCTTTTTCAAAGATCAAATAGTTGAATATGTCTGAGAAGGTTTCTGTATCCTTAATTATGTTCCATTGATCCACGTGTCTGTCTTCATTCCAGTACCATGCCATTTTTATCAGTATTGCTTTTTGTAGTGTAGCTTGAAGTCATGAATTGCTATGCTACCTGCTTTGCTTTTATTACCCAAAATTATTTTTGATATTCTGGGTCTCGTTCCATATGAATTTTAGGATTGTTTGCTCTGGATTTGTATAGAATATTGTTGGTATTTGGATTGGGACTGCATTGAATCTATATAATAGTTTTGGAACTATCGCTATTTTGACAATATTGCTTCTGCCTATCTAGGAGCAGGAGACATCTTACCATTTTCTGATGTCTTCTTCAATCTCCTTTTTTAGAGTACTGTAGTTTTCTTTGTAGAGATCTTTCACTTCCTTGGTTAGGTTAATTCCTAGATATTTCATTTTTCTTGAAGCTACTGTGAATTTATTATTTTCATAATTTCCTTCTTATCCCATTCATTGTTGGTGTACACAAATGTTAATGATTTTTATGTGTTGGTTTTATATCCTGCTACTTTGCTGAAGTTGTATATTAATTTTAAGAGTTTTTTGGTGGAGTTCTTTGGATCTTCTGTGTAGAGTATCATGTCATCTGCAAATAATGATAATTTGAATACTTCCTTTCCTATATTTATCCTTTTTATTTCTTTCTCTTGCTTAGTTGCTCTGGCTAATGTTTCAGGTACTATGTTGAATAGAAGAGGTGATAGTGGACATCCTTGTCTTATTCCTGAATTTGAGGGGAATGCTCTTAGTTTTTCCTCATCATGGTGCTGACTATTGGTTTGTCATAAATAGTCTTTATCACATTCATGTATGGTCCTTTTATACCTATGTTCTTCGGGGTTTTTATCAAGAAGGGGTGTTGGATTTTGTTAAAAGCCTTTTCTTTTTCTTTTTTTTTGGTACTGGGAATAGAACTCGGGTCCTTGCGCTTGCGCAGCAGGCAGCGAAACCACTGAGCTAAATCCCCGGCCCCTAAAAACCTTTTCTATGTCTATTGATATGATCATGGTTTTTGACCTTGCTCCTGTTTAAGTGATGTATTACATTTATTGACTTAAATATGTTGAACCATCCTTGCATCTCTGGGATGAAACCTACATGATCATGATGTTTCATCTTTTTGATAATGTGCTGCATTGTATTTTCTAATACCTTGTTGAGAATTTTTACGTCTGTGTTCATTAAAGAGATTGGCCTATAGTTTTCTTGTTTAGTTGGGTCTTTAACCAATTTTGGGATCAGGGTGATACTGGCTTTCATAAGTGAATTTGGGAGCACTCCATCCCTTTTGATGTGGGGTCTGATTTTTATTGGAATACTTTCAGTTGAGGTGAAGAATTAGTATTGAGAGTTTTTGGAGGATATTTTGTGGGGGCAAGGACGAGATATAGGGGAAAGGGGGTTTACTTTGTGGTTATGAGAACTTGCTTATAGGAAGGACAGTAAGCTAGGTAAGATACGGAAGAGCCAAAGACTTAGGATGGGCAAGATTGGGGTATTATAGTAGTGAAGATAGACGTGACTGTGAGGGGACTAAGTATGGGGAATTAAAAAATGTGGGAGAATTCTGCCGCCTGGCTCGCAAGCACAAGGTCCCAAGTTCGACCCCCAGTACCCAAAAAAACAAAACAAAACAAAACAAAACGTGAGAGGAGGAGTTTACGTGTTTGGAAAAAGAATAAAGAAGTATGTTAATAATACTTATCTTGGGGATTTGAGGTGAAGAAACTAGTTAAAGAACTGAGATGAGGGAGAGAACCTAAACACCTATTAAATCAGAGCCAATGAACAATATACAAGAGTAACAACCTAATAAATACATGAAACCATAAAAGAACATAACCCCACATTACTAAATAACTCAAGAAACATACAAAACTTAAACCAGTAAGATGTCTGATGGAAACACATATTAGATATTCCAGTGAGACATTGCATATGTGATTCCCAAGTAGCTCTTTTGCCAGAGAATCTGAGTGCTCACACCCTAATAACTCCTCTGGTACTTCCACTGCAATACTGAAGTTAACTCAGACTCAGGACCTCTTTCTGCCAGGTTGCAGGCATTCTTGCAGAGTTTGATCCACTCTGAGCTCTAGGGTTAGGAACTCTTGCTATCCCTGTGCCCTGGGTGTGATGGTGGATTCGGCAGACAGGTTCACTGGCACTAAATTGTCCCCTGAGCCAGGATTATCCCCATGCAATCAATTCAACTACAGCAGCAACAGCCTAATCTGTTACAGTAGTATCTATCAGGGCTAGTTGAGATATAACATACAACCCTGCTTGTGGTCTCCCTTTAGCAGCAGGAACATGGTGCTGGCTAACTCAGGCTGAACCTGGCATATGACCTCAGGAACTGAGTCTGTGATCTTCAGACCCTGGCTCTCAGTGGGACTCACTCCAAACTGCTCTCCTAACTGCCAGAAGTCTCCCGTGACTGTCTTTCCCTTATCCACTCTAGGAATTTGTCAGTGTGAAGCAGTCAAGGGACTGTTTTGGGACTGAAGTTCAAACACCCAGCCCTTCCCTACAGTGGCATCCCCCCCAGCTCCTCCTCTGTGCAACTGTGTCCTCGGGTGCTTGTACCTCAGTCACTAAGCAGCTTTTGACTCTGGAGGGCCGCTTGGGAAGCAGTGTCTCCAGTTCTTCCTGCTGTCTTCAACCACATAAGATTCTCCTGGTCCAGATGCAGATCTTTGTGAGCAGAGTTGTTAGTTTCACCTTTGCCTCCTAACTGGCAGCTAGCCAGCCACTGTCTGTGGCCCTGCGGTTTCTCCCTGCAGCATGGTCCACGTCTTCTGTGTCACTTAATTCTGTTTTTCCTCCTCTGTCCATTCCCTCTTGGTTCTTGTGCACCCTCATCTCACTTCAGTTCCTCTCCAAGCTATTGTTTTCCAGACTCTAGAGACTGTCCTAGAGAAGCTGAGTTGCTAGAGCTCACTGTTCTGCCATTTTAAATATATTTATGAAGCTTTGAAACCATCACCACTAATTCAAGAATATTTTCATCACACACCCCTGTAAGAAATCTAGTACCTGTTAGCAGGTGTTCTCTATTTCTTCCTCCTTATAATCCCTGTCAATTGATTTTATTTTATTTTTTCTCGGTACTGAGAATCAAACTCAGGACCTTGCACTGGCAAGGCAGGTGTGGCACCACTGAGCTAAATCCTCGGCCCAATTGATATATCTTTAAATTGAAGTTGGCCTTTTCTTTTGCAGAACCCAAGGAAACAGGGCCCTGAAACTCAAGGCAGTACAGCTGAATTAATTACTGGGCTCGTCCAGTTGGTCCCTCAGTCACACATGCCAGAGATTGCTCAGGAAGCAATGGAGGTAAGGTGAAAATAAATTCTAGGCTCTTGAAGGAAAGGTTACAAATGTGTATCTCTTTCCCTTGTCCTTCCTCCCTGTCTTTCCCCCCTCTCCCTCTGTTTTTCCTCTTGTATGTACATTCTTGTGTTCCTTGGGTATGCGATTTTTCTGAGTAATAGATATCACTTCTGGAATGGAATGTTTGTCTTATACATTGGTTTATAAATTCCATGGAGAAAGAATGGGTTTATTTGCTTTATATCATAGGTAACAACACTGTGCAAATTCTTTTTTTGTTTTTGAGACAATGTCTTGCTGTGTTGCTCAGACCAGTCTTGAACTCCTGGGTTCATGTTATCCTCCTGCATTAGCCTTCCAAGTAGCTGGGATTATAGATGTGTACCACTGTACCCAGCTTACATTGTGAAAATTCTTACACTTAATAAAAATGTTCAGATTTTCTAATTGTAGTTAAACTTTTTAGTATATATTGATTTTAAAATTGAGACACAGTTCACATGCCTTAAAGTTTACCATTTAAAGCATACATTATAGTAGTTTTTAGTATAGTCACAAAGTTGTGCACCTGCTACCCTTAAGTCCAGAACACTCTAAAAAGAAACTCCATTCCCCCATTACCCCACCTCTCCTTCCATTGGCAACTCATCTGCTTTAGTCTGTGGATTTGCTTATTTTAGACATGTCATATGAAAAGAATCATACCATATGTGGCCTTTTATGTCTGACTACTTTGACTTAATATTTTCAGGGTTTATCTATGTTGTGGCACAACTCAGTAATTCATTCCTTGTCAGATACTCCATTCTATGGATATTGATTTTTTTCATCTATTCATCAGTTGAATAGATTTGTCTGTTTCATCTATACATCAGTTGAATTTTGGATTTTTTTCTACTATTGGCTATTATGAATAAAGCTGCCATAAACATTTATGTAAAAGTTTTTACGTAGATATTTAGGTATGCATCTAAGGGTAGAACTGTATAATTTTATATTCACATTACCAATGTATGGGGGTTCTAGTGTCTCTGCATTCATGCCCACACTTGTTATTGTCTGATTTTTTTTTTTTGTCTGATTTTAATGATAGCCAGCCTAGGGGTGTGAACTAGCTGATCTTTTTTTCTTTTCTTTTCTTTTCTTTTTTGGTACTGGGGACCGAACTCGGGACCTTTTTGCTTGCAAAGCAGGTGGTGGAACCACTGAGCTAAATCCCCGGCCCTTTTTTTCTTTTTTTTGAGACAGCATCTCACTGTGTAATTCAGGCAGGCCTCAACTTCCTGGCAATCCGTCCTCCAACTTGCTAGGATTATAGGGATCCACCACCACACCTGGCCCAACTAACTTTTTATTTTTATTTTTTCAGCTGACTTTTAAAAAGTTATTTTTACATTGATTACTTGATAAGTACAGTTTTAATCTAAATAAAATTTATTGAAACATAATTTTACATTAATAAAATCATGTAAGATTTAGAGTATTTCTCATTACCGAATGAAGTTCCTCTTTTCCACTTAATACCCCCACTCCCTGTCCTAAACAACCACTGATCTTATTTTTGTCATCACTCCACAATATCTCTACAGGTTTGGAATGTATCCTTACTCATCTGGCTTCTTTCACTC
The DNA here is from genome assembly GCF_000247695.1 of Heterocephalus glaber. The sequence goes on from NW_004624875.1 coordinate 3,806,464, forward strand.
AGCAACTTTTTTTCAGATTCATGTTATTGATGCTATGTATTGCATTGAGGATTATATTTATTCACATGTTGATGGGCACTTGAGTGAACATATTTGTTACTGCCAAACTTTACCTTACACTCCTTTGTCTTCCCTCTCCCTACTTTTTTTTTTTTTTGTACCGGGGGTCGAACTGGGGACCTTGCGCTTGTGAGGCAGGTGCCAGAACCACTGAGCTAAATCCCCGGCCCTCCGCCCTGTCTGCCCCCTTGCTTCCTTTGCAACCACTGAACCACTGATTTGTTTTCTGTTACTATATATATATATATATATATATATATATATATATGCATGTTTTTTGGATTTTTTTGGTCCCACTGGGGATTAAACAACTCAGGGTTTTATGCATGGTAAGGAAACACTCTGCCACTGAGCCCAGCCCTTTTTAAATTTTGAGACAGTATTTTACTAAGTTGCCTAGGCTGACCTTGAATTTATAATTCTCCTGCTTTAACTTCCTGAACAGTTGGGATTTAAGCATACCACCACATCTGGCAAGTTTGTATTTTATATAAATGAAATCATGAAGCATATATTTCTTTTTGTCTGTGTTTTCTACTTCAGCATAGTGTTGTGTCAAGAGTTCATTCATTGTTTTAAAAAGTTCATTCCATTTTATGCTCCAGTGTTCTGTTGTGTGAATATAGCACAATTTGTTTACCCCTTTGTCCGTTGGTGGACATTTGTGTTTCCAGTTTCTGGCTATTACAAATAAAGCTCCTGGGAGCAAAGTGTGATGGCGCATGCCTGTAATCTCAGTGCTCATGGAGCTGAGGCAGGAGGATTGCCTTGACTTTGAGGCCAGCCTGAATTGCACAGTAAGACACTCTCGGTCTTGTGGGCGGGAGCTCACTGAGTGGATTTGGCCCTTTGGGCAATGCAGTGGCTCTGGGAGTCGGAGCCAATGCCTAGACACCAGAATTAGCTTTAGCAGAAGAGAAATGGAGGAGCCATAGAACATAAGGATGAATTCAGGAAGGCCTGAGACCATGGAACACTTGCCTGATCTCTACACTATTTTCCAAGGAGAGGTTGCTATGGTGACAGACTATGGAGGCTTTATCAAAATCCCAGGCCGGGGCCGGGGATTTAGCTCAGTGGTTTTGCCGCCTGCTGCATAAGCCCAAGGACCCAAGTTCGATCCCCGGTACCTAAAAAAAAAAAAAAATTCCCAGGCTGTCGAAAACAAGGTCTGATCCATCGAACTCAAACATATCATCTTGTCAGGTGGATAAGCCCCCTGAGATAGTAGATATCAGAGACAAAGTGTGGGTGAAGCTTATTGGCCGAGAGATGAAAAATGATAGGATAAAAGTATCCCTCTCCATGAAAGTTGTCAACCAAGGGACTGGGAAAGACCTCAATCCCAACAACATTACTATTGAGCAAGAAGAGAGGAGGAGGCGGTCCTTCCAGGATTACACTGGGCAGAACATTACCCTGGAGGCTGTCCTTAACACTACTTGCAAGAAGTGTGGCTATAAAGGTCACTTTACAAGACTGTTTCATGCAACCAGGTAGGACCAAATATTCTCTGATACCCGATGAGGAAGAGGAGAAAGAAGAGGCAAAGTCAGCAGAATTTGAAAAGCCTAATCCCACAAGAAATTTGTCCAGAAAAAGAAGGAAAAGAAGAAAAAGAAACATAGAAATTAGAAGTCATCTGATTCTGACAGCTCAGACTCTGAGAGTGATACTGGCAAAAGGGCAAGGCACACATCAAAAGACAGCAAGGCAGCAAAGAAGAAGAAAAAGAAAAAGAAGCGTAAGAAGAAACACAAGGAGTGAGAATAGAAGAGAATCGGAGTGGGTATGGTTGAGGGAATATGAATCTGGGAGCTTTGTGCATTGAAGCCCTGGGCCCTGGAGAGACTCAGTAGTGAGAATATGGCCTCCCACCCCCAGTGACTTCACTCCTATGGGAGGTGGTTTCCCCTCATGCAGCAGGCAGGTTTGGGAATTGAGGTCAAAAGCAGCTGCCTGAATGAGCTGTTTCTTTATTGCATCTTACCCCTTTGCAAGTGACCCCTGGAGCCCACCCATTCATTCACCAACTTCCTTCACTCAGCAGGTGGACCTTTTACCCAGCTGCCACTGCCAGAGCTGGATTCCTTTGCAGGATCTGGGCTAAAGCCACAGGTACTGCTGTGGAGTTGAGCTTGGCTGTAGTTGGAGGAGTGATTGCCCCTTCCTATTGGACTGTCTTGGGCCAATTGGCTCGTGGTCTCTGCTGCACCCACACAGGAGCAGAGGGAAAGTGGCAGTAGGAGGGAGAATGTGGTAAGAAGTGGTGCTCACTTTTTACATTCCCTCAACATGGTTCTACTGTGCTAGAAGTGACAGCCAGTGGCCACAGTCAGAAAACAATCATTTGCAGTGTGACTCCTTTTGTGTATGACATTCCACCAGACCACTGAACCAGACATCTGAGGCCAAGATCATTGCTGTACTTTCTATGTATTACTGTGAGAGTCTACTGGTTCTCCTTCAAGTCTCTGCATAAATTCCTGGCACTGGAAAAAAAAAAAAGACACTGTCTCAAAAGACAAAAATACAAAACTTCTAGGAACTCTTAAATACAAATCTTATACATAGACAGTGCTTTCAGTTTTCTTGAGTAAATACGTATGAATGGCAAAAATTTTACTATGTGGTATTTACAAGAGATATATCTTAAATATAAGAACACTGGAAGATAGTACAAGAATAAAATGTATGGCATACAAACATTTAACACAGGAAGGCTGGTATATAGATACAGAGTTTAAAGCAAGAAGCATGATTGGAGATGAAGAACATCTTATTACTGAGGTCTAGTCCATCCTGAAAATAAAGATCTGTATAAATTTAATAACAAACCTTCAGAATATATAAATCAAGATATATAAAAATATATGAAGTAAAAAGATCATATACTGTAATCTTTTTGATAGTATATGTCAAGATAGATAACCTAAAAGGTACTGTTTACAAATCCAGTTAGAATAGCCTACTTGAACATAACTTCTCAAAGTCTGATAGAACAAACCGGGAGAACAAAGTTTGTTAAAACAAACAAAGTGGGAGGGTGGTAGGGAATAGAACATTTTAATGACACAGTTATCCAGTTTGACCTATTTGTCATATATAGAACACTACAGTCAAGTACACATGGAACTTTCTTTTCAAATACATGTGAAAAGTGTTCATTATGAGCATAAAACTAAAACCAAAACAAGCACCCTGGAAGAAGTATTCCTGAAATATCTAGATTTGCTGCCTAGACTGCTTTCCCCACATCCTACCCCTTATAAACACTCCAACCTCTTACTCTGACCTCATGATTCTTCTCTTGTACGTTCACTTGCTATTCTTCTTGACAGTGTATTCTGACCTGAATAAATGGTAAATTGGTAAATTCTTTTACCACCTGTATCACTGGCCATCCAGTGCCGTCTGGCATGGCAATAACTACCATTAATGATTAATTTGCAGTATCTATTAAAAGCCTAACATATGACCTAGTAATTCATCCCTAACTATAGAGCCAATAGAATTGCATATGTCTGTTTACCAGTAATACATACAAAAATTAATAGTGTAACTTGCAGTAGTTTCTTCCAACTAGAAATGAATAAATAATTTTGAATATATACAGTTGAATACTGTACAACAAAGAAAAAGAATGCGCTATGCTAAATGTAAAATATGGGTGAATCTCACAAACAATATTGAGTGAAAATAGCCAAACACAGAATATGTTGTATGCTCCCCTTTATATAAATGCAGGCAAAACTAATCTGTGAGATGAAAGTTGGAACAGTGGCTACCTTTCTGAAAAGCTGGTGATGGGGAGGAGAAATAAAGGCTTCTGGGTGTTGGCAATGCTAATTTGATAATGGTGAAAGATGTATGGATTTGTGAAAATTCATTTGGCTATACTGTAAGATTTGCTACTTTTTGGGTTTTTTGTTTTTTGGGTTTTTTTTGGTACTGGGGATTGAACTCGGGATGTTGCGCTTGTGAGGCAGGTGGCGGAACCACTGAGCTAAATCCCCGGCCCCTACTTTTCTATGTATAATACTGTATGCTTCAATATATAAATATTTAGGAAAAATGTTTCAGCATTCACTTGTATTCAGGAGGATCACAAATTCAGGCCCAGCCTGGACTACTTAGTGACTCAGCAGGACCCCATCTCAAAATAAAAAATTCTAAAAGGCCTGGCTGGGGACATAGCTCAGTGAAAAGACCCTGGGTTCAATTCCTAGAAGAGCAAAACAAAAAATGACACAATTTTTAGAATGGGCTGGAATGTAGCTCAGTGGGAAGGCCCTGGGTTCAATTCCCAGTACTCCTAGCCCCAAAAAGTGTTTGAAATAATACAGGTCTAGATTTTTATACAATTTATAACTTTCAAAGTATAAATTGACCAGGGTTAGACATTCCTAGTGCAGGACAGGTTATCATTGCAGCTATTTGCAGTTCATCCATTTAGTTTGATTTTAGGAGGAAAAAAAAAAATCAGTTCTCATTTTTTTGTTCCAGTGTTTATTGGAGTTTTAATAAAACGCTTCAAGGAGAATAAAGAATCCTTAAGTGTGCTGACCAAGGACTGCAAAAATGTACAGAGCTTATCAGTGTGTGTTGGGGTGAGAGTAGGGAAAGCGTTGTGGAATTGGAGTTAAGGTAGATTTGAAGGAACATTCTACACTTTATTCTTTATATCTTTGTTGGCTTTAATTTATATAATAGTATATTCATATGATACTTGTATATTTAAACTCAATTATTTAATTCCCATCAATCCTCTGTGAGCCAAATTCTAATTTAAGGTCTATGGTCAGTTGAAAAACAGAATGAATAGCCTGCTGTGAAGTGCAAAGTTTGTTTTACTTGGGCTTTTCTCAATTTCAAAAAATAATTTTTCTGTCAACAAAAGATTCTGTGGCAAGTAAGATACTTTTCACTCTGTCTTTCACTAATTTTAGGGAGCCCCACCTTACTTGAGGATCAACCTATTGATCCAGGGAGTTACTGTCTGTTGAAATCACTTGGTTTCCTAAAGCAGTTTTTATGTGTATGTATTTGTCCTGGATTCATCAGTCCTTTACCTTTATATATGCATGTCATTTAAGGATGATAGAAATAAAATGATTTCATTTTATATGTTATTCCTTAGAGTTTTGTATTCTGTAGTGTTTGTCTTTTTTGTCTTTAATCTGTGTCTAGGCTCCAGTTACATAGCTCACTTTGTTAGCATTTGTAAAATAAGTACCTGAGGGTTATTTTTTTAAGAAATTTTTTGAGTGAGTTATCTGTCTCTCTCTCTTTTTAAAATTCAGGCTTTGCTGGTTCTTCATCAGTTAGACAGCATTGATTTATGGAATCCAGATGCTCCTGTAGAAACATTTTGGGAGATTAGGTATATGTACTTTTTATTTTTTTAATTCCATTTTAAAATTTAATTTTGTATTTTTTGTCTTCAAATAGTAACTCTACGGTACTTAGTTCATTATATAACTGTTCACTTATACCTCTAGAGGTTTTGTGATTTTTGTATTTTACCTGACTTGATATTAGGAGAATTTTAAAATTTCAACTGTAAGAACAATGTCACAGCAATATAGGAAATAAATTCTTAAAATAGTGCTAAATTTTACCACCCAGCTATCAGTACTTGTTTGGTATAACTTATTTTTTGTTTTTTAAAACTGTGATCTTTCATAAACTCTCCATAATAACAGTGCTTTGATGATGGATATGTGGCAAGAAGGCAAAATATACATACAGAATTTCATTGTCTAGTTCCTGGGTTAAATAATTATCTCTTAATGAGCATAAAGGTACTGCACTGAGGAAGATGTAAACATGAAAACCTCAAGTTTTGCCATTATCTTATTGTAAAACCTGTGTGTGCTAAGTCACTTGGTAGCTAAGTTCTAACCTTAAGCATTATTCTCTGACAATAATATAATGTGAATCACAATGTAATTTAAATTTTATAGTTACCACATTATAAATTAAAAAGAAGCAGGTAAAGTTCATTTTTATAATACATTTTAATTAACCCAGTGTATATACAAGTCTAGAATATTATAATTTCAACATATAATCAGTATGAGTTGTTAATGAAATATTTTATATTCTTGTGTTCACAAAGTCTTCACAACTTGGTGTATGTTTCAAATGTACAGCACATCTTAATCTGGACAAGCCACATTTAAAATGCTCAGGAGTGGGGCGGGGATTTAGCTCAGCGGCACTGTGCCTGCCTTGCAAGCGCAGGGTCCTGAGTTCAATCCCCAGTACCAAAAAAAAAACCCATAAAATAAAATGCTCAGTAGCCACATGCGGCTGGCTAGTGTCTACAGGGTTGGACACTTTAACTTTAGATTGGCATCAGAAACTTGTTCTCTAGAGGGTCAGATAGTAAATATGTTAGGTTTTCATAGGTCACCCAGTCTCTATTCAGTCACTGACTTCTGCTTTTAGAGCAAGAAAGCAGCTGTGGACAACATGTGAATAAGTGGATATGGCTATATTCCACTAAAACTTTATTTTTAAAAAGCCAGTGATGGGCCGGGGATTTAGCTCAGTGGTTTTGCCGCCTGCTGCGCAAGCGCAAGGACCCAAGTTCAATCCCTGGTACCAAAAAAAAAAAAAAAAGAAGTTGATAATAGGAGAAAGGGGAAGAGGAAGAGGAAGTAAAAGGAATTCACACACACACACACACACACACACACACACACATACACATATATGGATGTACCAACTCCCTACAATGGATGTAATCATACACTAATAAAAATTTTAAAATAAGTTTTAAAAAAGCAAAATGCTGGACTGGCTTTGATCTAAAGGGGAATTTGCAGACCCCTGTTCTATATCAATAGGTTTATATACAGTGTGTTGTGCATGGGACTTCTTTTTATGCCCACTGCAAGGATGGGATACTTGAATAAAATACTGGGAGTTTAGGGAGTAGGGGGCTTATTTTTATTGCTTTTTAATTATAACCTGTAGACTTCCTTTGATTATGCTGCTATTAACACTTAGATAACCATTTCTCTAAAACCCTGCATGGGAAAGTAAACTTTTCTAAACTGATATCTGTGATGAGAAAATGGCATTCTCCTGTACTGATTACGTTGTATTAGGTTGTTTATTGATGATGCTAATAAACTCTTGTTACTGCAGTTCCCAAATGCTTTTTTACATCTGCAAGAAACTAACTAGTCATCAAATGCTTAGTAGCACAGAAATTCTCAAGTGGTTACGAGAAATTTTGATCTGCAGGAATAAATTTCTTCTTAAAAATAAGGTAAGCAAAAGGACATTTTTAAAATTGAAAGAATATTTGCAATGGTAATGGGACAGATTTAAAAAATGTGTATTAGCCAAATTAGTTCTATTTCAGTTCTTCCCTCACAGTCATTAAGAGAAATATATATGTCAAGGATAGGGGCCAATAAATCAGCATTTTAAAAATCTGAGCCTTTAGGGGCCAGGAATTTAGCTCAGTGATTCTGCCGCCTGCCTCGCATCTGCAAGGTCCCAAGTTCGATCCCTGGTACCAAAAAAAAACACACCAAATATCTGAGCCTTTAGATAGCTGGGAAGCCTAGAAAATTGGGTCTGCTTTAAGGTAGTTAAGTTTATTGCTTTGCTTCTTTGTATTTTTTAGAATAAGATTATATATTCAATAATAATTGAAATTCATTTTTAAAGAATTGTATACAAGAGCTCTTAATTTTCTACCAGTAGCATATAGTATCACTACTGTTTGCTTTGTTAAAGGAAAAAGAATATTCCAAGAATATTAAAGAATTAAGTAGTAATTAAAAAAAAACTGAGCCTTTGGCCTTAAAACTATAATGTTGAAGATTTCTAGTTGACTTAAATAGGACTGTGTTTGGGGCCAGCCTAGGAGACATGGAAGCTACTATAACTAAAGTAGCCTAAAGAATATATTCTCTCTTTATTCTCAAGTCCAAATATAAAATTTGGATCTCCTATCTAGGCCAATTCAGAAAATGTTGCTTATCAAGAAGCCAAAGGAAGAGGGCCTCAATTGAATTTATTTATATTCTTTATATTCTTTATATAATTTCATCTTTTGAGAGGATAAGAGTCTTCCTTAGGTTGGAGTAGCGTTTTCTTTTTTTTTAATCCCAAACAATTAAGACACTAAGGTTGTAAGAAATAGGAAAGACCCTTGCATTTCTTTTAACATATAGTTTGTATAGCTAATTAATTTAAAAATTCTTCTATTATGGCATAGTTTTAGGAGTATTTGATTTAATGAGTTTTAATGCAGCTCTGGAATCATAGCTGTGAGAAATCTTAAATGTGTCAAACTCATATGCAAACAGTACCATGGATCTTGTTAAATTTTTGGCTTCAGTTGTGCTGATGGTAAGGTGAGTTTATTTATATCTGACTTATCTTGATGTGTTGTAGTAGTGGAACTTGAGATTATTCCAGAGAAAGAGATTAGACTTCAGAGTTTTGTGCCCTTACCTTTGGGATAAGTACAAACATTAGTGATGTAGTAATGAATCTAAAGTACTCTGTTTAGCAAAGTAACTCCGGTGACATAGTTGATGCATCACTTCATCTTATAAGAGTCAACTTCCAATTATCCTGACATGGCATAAGATAGAATCTTATGAGAGGAAATCTTTGTTATTTATACAGTACTTGATTGAGATTGCATTATAGTTTCATACAGTGGATTTATATTGTTACTATTTCACTTGTGTTCACGTTAGACTTAATTTACTTGCATTGTTTGAATCTGATATTTCTAATTTGAAGAGTTGAAAACAGAGAAGTTTCAAGGACATCGAGGAAATATTTGTCCTAATGAGTTTCTAACAAATGTTTCTCAAGGTGAGACATAGAAATTGAGAAGGGTAGGTTTCCCAGGATGGTCTTAAACAGGAAGACTGTTCATATTAAGCATTTTTTCCTCTTGGTTGTCAGGGCTTTTTAGAGCTTACCTTCTTTTTTCTAGCAAGCAGATAGAAGTTCCTGTCACTTTCTCTTGCTTTATGGAGTAGGATGTGATGTTTCTGCTAGTGGAAATACCACTCAGATGTCCATGGATCATGATGAGTTAATGCGTCCTGGAGCTCCTCGGAAGGGAAAAGGAAACTCCTCCATGGTAACCAGCTTCTTTTTTAATTTTCTTGCATCATCTCTTTTCTGTTTTGTTGTTTGTTTGTTTTCCCACTAAATGAACATAAATTTCAATTAGGTAATTTAACATTGTAGCAAAAACTGCTTGGAGTCTAGGCAGGTGCAGTGGCATGTGCTTATAATCCCAGCATTGAGGGAGGCTCACAGGAGGATCACAAATAGTCCTGCCTAGGCAATTTAGCCATCCTTGTCCCAAAGTGAAAATAAAAAAAGGGCTTGGATTGTAGCTCAGTGGTAGAGTGCCTCTTTGTCCTCAATACTGTTTATATGTTTTGTATCACTGGTCCTTGTGGAACCTTGGCACATTTTTAATATCTCTGTGCCTCAGTTTCTCAGCTTTAAACTAGAGATAATAACCATTGCCCCAGAGTTGTTAGGATTAAGTGAGATCATTGATTGTTTGACACAGTAACTGATAGCTATAGTTATTATAATTCTGCACCCCATAAGAAAGACCATTTATATCTAGAAGTTTAAAATTAAGCAGTATCGTATTTATTGCTGTCTGCTTTACTTGCTTAATTTACATTTGTTTTGTAAATGAGTGTTGCCATTTCATGTTTAGGAAATGTAATTCAGAGTCAAATGTAGCATCTATTGCAATACTTACTTAGTCTTGTTTGTGCCTTAATTTAATCAGTGCTACAGTGTGCATATTTTATTTCTTCCCTCTACAAAGTAGCATTTCCTGTTACTTCCTCTTCCTTTGTTGTTTATAATTGATTGGGAAGTGTGTTACATTTTTCCTGAAGTAGATTTACGTTCTGGTATTTCAGTTGTGTCTATGCTAGATTTGTTTTACATAGAACCTAGAACAAGATGATTTGAAATTCTACAGACAGTAATCATGTTGCTTCACGTAATCTTACTTAGATATGTTTGAAAAAATTGTTACCATGATTAAAGAGGAAAACTTTTATGAGTTTTAAATGCTAATAAGTACGGTACACCGTTTATGGATTGTTGAGTTTTGTAAGTAAACTTACCTATGTTGAAAATATATGTCTCTACTGCTGTGTCCCAGGATAGTGCAGCAGGGTATAGTGGAACCCCACCAATATGCCGCCAAGCCCAGACCAAACTAGAAGTGGCCCTGTACATGTTTCTGTGGAGCCCTGACACTGAAGCTGTTCTGGTTGCCATGTCCTGTTTCCGCCACCTCTGTGAGGAAGCAGATATCCGATGTGGGGTGGATGAAGTATCAGTGCACAACTTCTTGCCCAACTATAACACATTCATGGAGTTTGCCTCTGTCAGCAATATGATGTCAACAGGTAAATGTGGATAATGTTTTTAAGCTCAATTCTGCTTTGAATCAGATGATGTCTGATTGTGTTAAGAATGTAAAATTACTACTTTCTAGGTTTGCAGGGGAAATTCAAGTAGCTTATTTGTAATTCATTACTGAATAAGGTAGGATGAAAATCAGTATCATTTGAAAGAAATTGTTCATCTCTCACACAAAAAAATTTTTTTTTAGACCAGGCCTCACTATGTAGCCTAAACTAGCCTCAAGTCACAACAGTCCTCCTGCCTCAGCCTCCTGAGCGCTGGGGAAATAGGCATGGGTTACCACTCCTGGCCCTTGCAAAATTTTTAGTATGCTATGTGTTTGTTAAATAACTGGAAGTATAGATTATACTTATGTCCATTATAGATTATGTAATTTACTCTCCCTGAAATGTATATGGTGTAGTTTTAAGCACACTGGCATGGCTTTTGAGTAAGTCATTGTGGAGTTCAAGATAAATACCTTTCCTATGAGGTTGGTGAAAGAAGTCTTTATCACTTAAAGCATTTTATTTCTCCTACTCTGCCTTTTGAGTGGGCTTGTCAGGTTTCCCTTTGGCAGATAGCTTGGAGTGTAATAACTTGATTTGCTGTTGACTTTGCTTAGGAAGAGCAGCACTTCAGAAACGAGTGATGGCACTGCTGAGGCGCATTGAGCATCCCACGGCAGGAAACACTGAGGTATGCCCTCAGGGACAGAAACACTCCTCCCTCTCCACCTTCAGTTTTAGAAGCCTCCAGTTACGTGTGTGATCAGGATAGCTTTTGAAGTGAATCTGAATTATGCCCACATTACAAGTAATAGGTTATACTTGTAATGTGTCCTAAGTGGTTATGTTTATAATATACATACTTGTAATATGCACCAATTTCAAAACCTAGCTGTTACTGATTTTTAGGTCTTACATTTTCTTTCAAATGATAATTGCTTTCATTTTAGGCTTGGGAAGATACACATGCAAAATGGGAGCAAGCTACAAAACTAATCCTGAACTATCCTAAAGCCAAAATGGAAGATGGCCAAGTGAGTTTGTAAAGTTGATTTTTGTTTTAGTTGACGTCCTAAATGTGTGTATTTCACTTCAGTAATCTTTTGTGAGTCATTAGTGTTATAAGTATGTGGTTATCTTAGAATTATCGAATTGTGATTCATCTAGATCTGCATTGCCTATGTGGTAGACACCAGCCATGTCTGGCTGTTTACATGAATTTCTATTAAATTTTAACTTAGAATAATGAAAATTAAATACACTTCTGTTCCTGTCATACAGTAGCCATATAGCCGTGTGTGGCAATTAGTATGTTGAACAGTAGAGATGTAAAACATTTGCATCGTTGCAGAAATATTGGGCAGCACTGCTGGAAACCATTTATGGTAGAGACCATTTCTTTTTTGATTTTTTTCTTGCTCTTCCTTGTTCAGTCAAGGCATTTCACAAAATTTTTAGAAAGAAGAAGAGCAGGAATAGAGAAAAATAAAAGCAAAACAATTAATTTTGCTATACAGTTAGGTATTCTGATTAAGAGATCTAAATTTGTAGAAGCTTGAATGTATAAGTTAAATGAAATTTTAAAATTTGAGCATTTGTCAACAATTATCAACTATATAATTTCATTTATCAGCTAACTTTAATTATCTATTACCCCAGAAATTGATAATTAAAATTGGTACTTGTGTATGTTTGATTTGTATCACTCATGTAGCTGTCTTTGTAGATGCTTGAAAGAAGCTGGTTATTCTCCCATTGCTTTTTTTTTTATCATGCTTAATTAGAACAAAAATGCTATGTTTTGTGCAGTAAAATTATGTACCTAACATACCATTCGGAGAGGATAGGTAGTTTTTGAATGAAAGTCTTTTTTGGTAACCGTTAATTCACATAGCATAAAATTTACTCACTTAAGGAGTCTTACTCAGTGATTGTTTCTACTATATTCACAGAGTTGTGTAACCATCACACAATTTAGAACATTTTCATCATCTCAAAAAAAGAAAAACAAAACTTGTGCCTTTTAGTTATTTCTTCCCATAACCCCTTTTCTGCTTCTCTGTCTGTAATTCTCCATCCCTGGGCAAACACTAGTCCACTTTCTATCTCTGTAGATTTTCCTATTCTGGACATTTCCTGTAAAGGGAATCATAGATTATATGGGCTGTTGTGACTGGCATCTTTCTTTTTTGTTTTTTTGTTTTTGTTTTTTGTACTGGGGATCAAACTTGGGACCTTTCACTTGTGAGGCGGGCGGTGGAACCACTAAGCTAAATGCCCAGCGGCATCTTCCTTTAAAAAATTTTTTTTAAATTTTTGTGAGACAGGGTCTTGCTGTGTGGTTCATGAGCTCGTTGTGTAGCCCAGGCTGGCCTCAAACTCGTGGTGATCCTCCTGCCTCAGCTTCCTGAGTACTGGGATTATAGTTGGGCGCCACCACACCTGGCTGGCATCTTTCACTGAACATAATGTTTTCAAGGTTCATCCATGTAAATCAAAGCTTTTTAAAAGAAATTTGATACTCTGGATTGATTAAAAATATATGTGGTAATTTCAAGTTTTGCTTTCTAAAATGTAAAAAATGTACTGTTGAAAGAAATGTAAGGAGTAATTTGTCAGGTTTCAGCCAATCTAGGTTGAATTCATGCTCTCCACAAAAATTCTGTGTTTAGGCTGCTGAAAGCCTTCACAAGACCATTGTTAAGAGACGAATGTCCCATGTGAGTGGAGGAGGATCCATAGATTTGTCTGATACAGACTCCCTACAGGAGTGGATCAACATGACTGGCTTCCTTTGTGCACTTGGAGGAGTATGCCTACAGCAGAGAAGCAATTCTGGCCTGGCAACCTATAGTCCACCCATGGGTCCAGTTAGTGAACGTAAAGGTTCCATGATTTCAGTGATGTCCTCAGAGGGAAATGCAGATACACCTGTCAGCAAATTTATGGATCGGCTGCTATCTTTAATGGTGTGTAACCATGAGAAAGTAGGACTTCAAATACGGAGCAGTGTTAAAGATCTGGTGGGTCTAGAGTTGAGTCCTGCTCTCTATCCAATGCTATTTAACAAATTGAAGAATACCATCAGCAAGTTTTTTGACTCCCAAGGACAGGTAAAGTGTTCTCTGCTTTTTCACCCTTCCCTATAAATAGAGTGACCTTGTTTTCCAATAATGAAGCCTTTTTTTTGCAGATTATTTAAGTTAGGTACCAACATGAATATTCACTCAAAAAGTAAAAAGCAAAATGTTGTAGAGAGCAGTCATCTAATAATAGGCATTAGTTTACTTATTGAGACCTCTGGCATTTGAATGTGCCTGAAGGTATGAATATTATGGGCTATGAATGTCTGTGTATCTCCATGTTTGCCTATGACTGTTTGTGTATGAGAGAGAGAGGGAGGAGGAGGGGGAGAGGGAGAGACAGACAGAGACGGGAAAGGGAGAAGGTGATATGTAGGACAGTCAGTTTCATCTCTCTAGTCTGTCTTTTGTGCATTGATGGCAAGTCACTAATACAGTTTGTCCTTTGTATAGGTTTTATTGACTGACACCAATACTCAATTTGTAGAGCAAACCATAGCTATAATGAAGAACTTACTAGATAATCATACTGAAGGCAGCTCTGAACATCTGGGGCAAGCTAGCATTGAAACAATGATGTTAAATCTGGTCAGGTAAGCATTCAACTACTAAAATGTAGCAGAAAGATTTTTTTTTTGGTACCAGGGATCGAACTCGGGACCTTGCTTGCGCTGGCGAAGCAAGCGCAAGGAATCACTGTGCTAAATCCCGGGCCCAACAGAAAGATTTTAAGAGGTAAGAAAAACACATTGATATTGGTAGTGATGAGAAAATTTTTAATCCTTTTGTTTACTGCACTCAAGGTAAACTAGAAGTTGTATATGTTCTTACTTAAGTAAACTAAAAATCTTGATCATGCTTTACATTTAGTAATTTTAATTAGAGATTAATGAAAGCCTTTGTAGTACCTCCTTTTTGTCTATATCTGATAATTTTAAAAAGTTTCTTTTTCTGAATAGGTATGTTCGTGTACTTGGGAATATGGTCCATGCAATTCAAATAAAAACAAAACTATGTCAGTTAGTTGAAGTTATGATGGCAAGGAGAGATGACCTCTCATTTTGTCAAGAGATGAAATTTAGGTGAGTTCTCAAAAGAGCAAATGAGAGTCTTGTGCATATTATGTTAAATGAAATACAGAAAAATAAGTTTGTGCTTCCCTGAGGAAAGGAGGAAGTGGAAAGACAGCATATTCTCTCTCCTCTCTCTCTCTCTCTCT
>NW_004624875.1:3821367-3919253 GCF_000247695.1 Heterocephalus glaber
GAGGGTACTGAGGATCGAACTTGGGACCTTGAGCTTGTAAGACAGGTGCCAGAACCACTGAGCTAAATCCCCAGCCCTATATATTGTTTTCTAATGAATAGCTTTACGAATTTCCCAAAGCCTTGTGCCTTTGGAAATGACTTTTTTTGTTGTTGTGTTGGCCTTTTGAGACAGGGTCTCACTGTGTAGTTCAGGCTGGCCTTGAACTTGATATGTAGTCCAGGCTGGCCTTGAACTCACAGTGATCCTCCTGCCTCAGCCTCCCAAATGCTGGGATGAGAATGTCACTTTTTAAAACTTATGTTATACTTGCACTAAGAAATTGATTATTTCCAAAATGGTACCATAGCAGAGTGCTAATATGGAGCACCAATATCTAAGTTGTATCTGTGACTTTTTTAAAAGCTGTGACAGCAGTATCTTTTTTAATGAAGTTGACCTGTTGCCTGGGTTATTTGTTTATACTGTAAAAATCTTATGTATAAAGATGTGTGTATGTGATTTTTTAAAAATTGTTTGCTATTTCCATCTTGTCACATTGTACAGGAATAAAATGGTAGAATACCTGACAGACTGGGTTATGGGAACATCAAACCAAGCAGCAGATGATGATGTAAAATGTCTTACAAGGTAAAAAAAAAAAAAAGAGAGAGACAGAGAGAGAATGACTTTTAAGTATTAGCAGCCTTTATTCTGGCCCTAAAACTATTTGTTATAGCTATCATAGATATATTTCATGTGTAGTTGTTTTTTGGATGTTAAGCTTTTATTGGTTGGTTGGTTGGTTGGTTGGTTGGTTGGTTGGTTGGTTGATTGATTGATTGCAGTAGTGGGGATTAAACCCAGGGCCTTGCACGTGCTAGGCAAGCATGGTGCCACTAACCTATATCTGCAACCCTTTTTATTTTTTATTTTGAAACACTGTCTCACAAAGTTGCTCAGGCTGGCCTTAAATTTGCAGTCCTAAACCTCCTGCTTTCAGCATCCCAAGTAGCATGTAGCACCATGACTACCAAAGATACTAGTCTTTATTATTACCTTTCTTTTTTTTTTAACTGAAAGACTTAGCAAAAACAAATGTTAGAAAGTGTTGTTTGGAAAATTGGTGTTGTCAATTTGAGAAGAATAGTTTACAGTTATTGAGAAAGAAGATACATAAAGCTTCTTAGGTTGTATTTATTTTATGATTAGATAAACGCACAAGTATTTGAGGAGTTTAATCGTGTAGAGTCTTTCTCAGAAGTAATTGCTTTAATGATAAATATATAATATACATTTAATGATAATGACACATATCACTAATGAACTACGAACTGCATCATAAGCATTTGTACAAGTATCTTTGGCTAGGGCTAATTTGATTGTGTATACTTTTGATTGATTGATTTTTGTGTTGCTGGGCTCGAACTCAGGATTTAAGTGCTAAGTAGGCACTCTGTCACTGAGGTTTAGCAGTAGTCCCCAGTTTTGATTTAAGGCAGTCATCATACCAAGATTACTTTGCAGAAAGTTACCATCTTCTCGATTTGAGATGATTTTTACATTCTGGGGTCTGTATATTCAAATTACTTAGGTTGTGCTAATAATTTGTTTAGTAAAATAGGTAGTGCTTACAGTTTTTTTGAGGGAAATGTTGAGTAGAGAATCTGAAGATTCATAGTGTCTGAATTATTTTTCTTCAGAGATTTGGACCAGGCAAGCATGGAAGCAGTAGTTTCGCTTCTCGCTGGTCTTCCGCTGCAGCCCGAGGAAGGAGATGGTGTGGAATTGATGGAAGCCAAATCACAGTTATTTCTCAAGTAAGTTTTTCAGCCACCAAACATACAAAGCAAAAACCAAATACTCCCCACCGCAACGCAAATGTAACCAGTGGCTGATTATACTTAGAATTATGGCCACTGCTGCTATCTCATAAAGTATGCCCTCCTAATGAAGAAATATTTGCCATAACAAGCCTAGGATGGGAAAACAACTGTGTATTGTGGTTTTTAAAGAAAATGATGTGATAAATGAAATTTTACCTGTAATAAAACCGAGATTGTTTCATTAAGTAACTTAAAATGTCATTAAACTGTTGGACCACTAATTTTATATGTTAAATATTAAAAGTGACACATTTACTAGGAAACACTGCATCTATTTCATGCTTATGTTCTTTAATGTATACAGGGGTTTGTCAAGATAAAATCATACTTAACATATTAGCATCATAATAAGACATCCTGACTGATTACCCCAAGACTGGAGAAAAGCAAATGTCCAGGGCCACTCATGTGATGTGCATGTGATATTTCAGAATGTCTGGTTAGCTTTCTGGTTGTTGTGACTTTTGTTCTTAAAGGTTATTCTTTGTATTTCTTAGGTACTTCACATTATTTATGAACCTCTTGAATGACTGTAGTGAAGTTGAAGATGAAAATGCACAAACAGGTGGTAGGAAACGTGGTATGTCTCGAAGACTGGCATCCCTGAGGCACTGTACAGTCCTTGCAATGTCAAACTTACTCAATGCTAATGTGGACAGTGGCCTCATGCACTCCATAGGTGAGACTGAATAAAAACTTCACATGGAATGTGAAACCTAGAGAGTTGGCGTGTAAAACAAGGAAAAATAACATCAGCAAGGCCATGTTAGTAAATTTGCATCTATCTGTTCATAATAGGTTTAGGTTATCACAAAGATCTTCAGACAAGAGCTACATTTATGGAAGTTCTGACAAAAATCCTTCAACAAGGAACAGAATTTGACACACTTGCAGAAACAGTATTGGCAGATCGCTTTGAGAGACTCGTGGAGTTGGTCACAATGATGGGCGATCAGGGAGAGCTTCCTATAGCTATGGCTCTGGCCAATGTGGTTCCTTGTTCTCAGTGGGTAAGTTTATTGGTCAAGTAGGGAAGAAAGGTGCCTAGTATGTAACAGGTGCTTTAAGATGTTTAATAAATGTTTATTGGCTGAATTAATAAAATTTAAGAGCTGGAAAAAACTTTATACATTTAGTTGAGTGGATTTTAGCTTTGGGGCAATGGTTGGCACTTGTGGCACTTACTAGTGTTTTGTCTCATTCCACCCCACTGAAAAATTTATTTAAACACTGATTTGAGAACTGTAAGCCATATGATCTGGTGTTTTTGTACGTTATATAAAAAGGTCATTAGGTTGTACTTCATTTTAGTTAGTTGTTAGTAATGCTAGAACTGGAATCTATGATTGGTGCCTGTTTCCTGCCTCCAGTTTGCTATTCTTTATAATTCTTTATACAGTTTTATTTTTTAACTTAAAAATTATTTGCACTTGAAAGTGTTCTGTTGCTTGTTTCAGACACTGAAGACGTATATAGTTATTTGGCTTCTCTCAATAAAAATTTTCAATAAAAATAAATCAAATCATTCCTTTTTTTTTTTTTTTTTGGTACGGGGGATCAAACTCAGGTCTGCGCTTGGAAGGCAGGCGGCAGAACCACTGAGCTAAATCCCTTGCACTAAAATCACGTCATTCTTAATAATATTTGCTAAAAGTTTGGAAAGGATTTTTTTCCCTCTTCTCATGTTAAAAAGCCATTTGGTTTATAGTCTCTTAGTCATTGTCCTAAGTCATTACCCTAAGGCAATGATTTTCTTTCTTTTTTTCTTCATTGGTAGGGATTGAACTCAGGGCTTCATGCATGCTAAACAAGTTATTTACCACAGAGCTACATCCCTAGCCCAAGTTATTTGGTTTATATTCTACCAAAAATGACTTAAATAATAGTAAATTCTAACTAGTAATCTGTCATTGCCTGTAGATTTGTTTCTGTTTTTTAAAAAAGTTTGTAGGATCATATTTCTCATACTTAAAGTAAAATTCAGATATTTGAGGAGGGGAGTACTGAGAATTAAACCTAGGGCTTTCGCACAGAGCTGTGTTCCCACCCGTTTTAATTTTTTTATTTTGAGACCAGTTCTCACTAAGTTGCTGAGTTATCTAGGGTAGGCTTGAACTTTCATTCTCTTCCCTTAGCCTCCCAGAGCGCTGGGGTTACAGGCGTGGGCTACTAGGCCTGGTGTAATTCAAATTCTTTACCTTGGCGTACAAAGCTGTACCCAGTTCTGTTCCTCCCTCATCTCTGTCTTTATCATTATGCCATCATACTTCCTTCTTGTTCACCCAGTTTAAGCCACATTGTCACTTTCATGTTCCTCAAATTTGTTATATTTATTTGTCTTAAAGCACCCTTGCTACTGCTGCTGCTACTGTCTAAAATATTTCTTTCCTCTGATTACTTTGATTTTTTTTACTTGAATTTAGTAAGAACATTTAACATGAGCTCTACTCTCTTAACATATTTTTAACTATACATACAATATAGTATTGCTGGCTGTAGGCACAATATTACATAGCACTTCTCCAAAATTTACTCATCTTGAATAATTGAAATTTTATATCTGTGAATTAGAACACCCCCAAATTATTGAAATTTTTTTCAAGTAAGAAATAAACAATTTTATTAGATTAACTTATTTGACACATTAAATTACACAAAAGAAAATACATACAGCTATATAAAAAGAATCACATTCTAATGCTACTTGAACATATACCAGTGGTCAAAAAATAATGAATTACAGAACAAACATGGAAATTTAAAACAAAAAAAAACAGCCTGTGCAGAAAAGTTTCAGGCTTCTAACTTCACTGAATTCTGTGATGTGCTTCTTGTATTCCTCAGTTTTTCCTAAGTTGTTCTCACTTTCTGACATCTGCCGAAGATTGTATATGGCCCTGCTAATCTGGACTGTTAATCTGGGATCATCATCCAGGACTCTTGCAGTATTTCTGCCTGCCTTTTTTTTTCTTTTGAGACAGGGTCTCACCATGCAGTTCAGGCTGCCCTTGAACTCACTAAGTAGCCCAGGCTGACCTCAAACTTGTAGTGGTCCTCCTGCTTCAGCCTCCCAAGTGCTGGGATTACAGGTGTGTGCCACCATGCCTGACCAATGCCTGCTATTTAATGGCATAATTTTCACCATTTTTAACTTTCATTTTTATCAATTTTCTTGAAAATTTTCAGTTCCCAGCATTACAAAAAAGTCCAATAAGCTTTAATTCATTTTATTTGTTTACAGTAAATCTGAGTTTTATATTGAATGACTTTTTTTTAAAAACTTGGGATTGAATCTAGAGTTTCATGCATGATAGGCAAGTGCTTAGCCTTTATTTTGAGAAGGAATCTTATATGAGACCAGATCTGTTATATCTAAAATAAAATAAAATACAAAGTAACACTTAAATAATTTACTTCTATTTTGTAAATGGTGTTAAGCTCATTTGCTTAGAGTTTTCAAATTTAGAGGACAGGTTAGAGTAGAAAAAGCATCTAACAGAGTAATCTAAAAAATAACTTCTGTTTTGTAACTTAGTCCTCATAATTTTACTGAACTTCATAATGAAGGATAAAGTTTTTAAATTTTGTCAGTTTTTTTGTTTTGGCTTTTTTTTGAGACCAGGTTTTGCTGTGCAGTCCAGGTTGGCCTTGAACTCATGGAGATCCTCCTGGCTCAGCCTTCCAAGTGCTGGGATTACAGGCATGCACCACCACATCCAGCTGGATTTTTATAATTTTTTTACTTGTAGATTATTATTAGTTAGGATTATTGAATATTTTCCTTTATTCACATATCAGATTGTATACCTAGGACTAGGTCAGGTTTAGAGGACTATCATCCTGGCCTTTGTTGTCACTGCTTGAATTTTGTTTTGTTTTGTTTTTGGAGACAGGGCCTCACTATGTAGTTCAGGTTGGCCTTGAACTCACCATGTAGCCCAAGCTTACCTTGATCTTGCAGTGATCCTCCTGTTTTAGCATCCTGAGTACTGGGATTACAGGTGTGCACCACCATGCCCAGCACACTGCTTGAATGTTAAAGTATCTTATTATAGCTAATTTTCTCAGCCTGTGATTAAACAGTGATTTGTTGTCAGATCATTTTTCTTGAGTGCACCAAAAACTACTTTATTGTAGGGAATTACAAGTTTTTAAAATAATAGTTGGGAATTTCAACACTCACACCCATCTTGCTTTGTATGTAAATCTGGCTGATCTCTTAGTTCAGAATGCCAAGTCCAGATCCATTTGTTCTCGGTTTTGTCAAAAAGCGTATAATCTTTCCATTTTTGTTGTTTCTCTATCTGTTCCATATTTACTCTGTTCCCCTGATGGTATGAGGAGAGTAGAGCTCTTCTGGTCACCAGAGTCTTATTTCTCCCCAGTGATTTTCTAAGAAAATGATCTCTACAAATTAAACTTTGCTTTCATTCTCTATTTCTTTTCTTTATTTTGTGATGTAATTTGAGCTGAATCCTGGAGTCTTTTTCCTGATAATGCCTATGTTTCCATTATAATACTTTCACCAGTTAATACTTAGAATTAATAGCTTATTGTATACTTACATAATCACATGTCATAGACACCTATAATATAAAGAAATTCCAGAGGCAATATTAATTAGTTACCATTTGCCTCAGTTTAGCAGTTGGCTGTTAGCCTTGGATTTCCCTTTTGTCGAGTACTGACTTATGCTTCAAAATTGTTGACACTAATACAATTTTGTTTTATTCTCAGGATGAACTAGCTCGAGTTCTGGTTACTCTATTTGATTCTCGGCATTTGCTATACCAGCTACTCTGGAACATGTTTTCTAAAGAAGTAGAATTGGCAGACTCCATGCAGACTCTTTTCCGAGGCAACAGCTTGGCGAGTAAAATAATGACATTCTGTTTCAAGGTTTGTATTATTCCTCTGTGCATGTGTGCTGAGGATTGTCAACCAGTAATTAATGTACTGAATGGGCAGAACAGGTTAGGTTTTTTAATGCAAGATATATGAAGCTGGCAAATCAGTTTCTAATTGTACATCTCTTTAGGTCTATGGTGCTACTTACCTACAAAAACTCCTGGATCCTCTATTACGAATTGTTATCACATCGTCTGACTGGCAACATGTTAGCTTCGAAGTGGATCCCACCAGGTTTGTCATCTTGTATACAGCTGCCTTGTTTTTTCACTATCGCTGCATGAAGCAGGGCCCTTGTAATTGTCCCTTTTGATCCTTAAAATTAGTTAATTATAAAATCTATAAACAAGTACATTTTCCTTTACAAACAAAAATAAAACATTGCAGATATAATTAAGGGCATCTTTGGCTACCACCTATAGACTTTTACTGAATTATTCTGTTCTTTTCTCTTTTTCCATGCATTTGAATATGCATATATGTAATTGTAGAAAATATATAATATGAATGCTTAATATAAAGGGTAATATATACATAGTTTTTAACGCAGTTTTTAACGCAGTTTTTAAATCTTTGTGTCTGCCGGGCGTGGTGGTGCATGCCTGTAATCCCAGCACTTGGGAGGCTGAGGCAGGAGGATTGCTGTGAGTTACAGGCTAGCCTGGGCTACATAGTGAGTTCAAGGCCAGCCTGAACTACATAGTGAGACCCTGTCTCAAAAAAACCCCAACTTTCTGTCTTTGATCTTTCTATGGCTGTGTGTAAAGATTAATCTCATTCTTTTATGCTGTATATTATTTCATAGTTTGGCTGTGTCATGATTTATTAACTTCCTAATTATTGTTCCAGCATTGTCTTCTCATTTTCAGGCTATTTTCTGTAGAAATTATTCTTTTAAACATAAATCATTTTGTCACTTTTTAAGAAAACATTAGTGGTTCCCCATTGATGGCAAGATAAAGCACAGACTTGTTTGCTTTATAGTCTGGCTATAATCCACCTTTACCTTATCACTCTTTCATATGTATTCTTTAAGTTCCAAGGAAATATGCACGTGTTATGTATTTTTTAAGTGGTTTAGAACATAGGTGTTTTTGGGATTGGAGATGCCTAATAAATAATGTCCCTCATCTCTGTTCAGGTTCAAAACAGAAGGCATAAGGGAGATGAATGAGTTTTTACGGATAGGGAGGGATATCATTTTGACCTTCCAACCACATTTGGCATGCTACCTGGCATTTGGTTAACATTTTATAAATATTTATTGAATTAGTGAATTTTAACTGATTATTTTAGGCTTGCTTTTTCTAAGCCATATTTTAACATTTTATCTGTCAGGATCATACCGAAAGGTTAAGGTTATTTTTTACTTCAAGTTCAGAGCTTCTTAATGATTATTCTTCCAAGAAAATTATCATTTGGCAGTTTGTATCAGTTGATATTTTTGGCCCAGCCTTTGCTCGAATTTCATCTGTGATATTTAATCAGAACTCTAGCACTGAATTAGCTAGTTTTTAAAGTAGTTATTTTTTTAAAGCCATCTTGTATTGTGCTACCATTAAGGAATTTTACTAGTTTTGGACAAGTTCTCATGCTTACATTTTTGGGAGACAGTTATCAAGTATGCATTATTGTGAACTATAGTCACCAATTCAGTAGATCTCTGGAATTACTCATTCATCCTCACTGTAACTTTGTACCCCTTGGCTAGCATTCCTTCATTCCTTTCCTCCACCACTCTCCTCTAACCCCTGGGAACCACCGTTCTATTTGCTGCATCCATGAATTTGACTTTTCTAGATTCTACATATAAAGTGAGATCATGCAGTATTTGTCTCTCTTTTTTTTTTTTTTCAATAGATAGTCCAAGCTGGCCTCAGACTTGCTATGTATCCCAGGCTGATCTCACACTCAGATCCCATGGTTCTCCTGCCCCGGCCTCCCAACTACTGGGATTACAAGTGTGTGCCACTGTGCGTGGTTAAGTATTTGTCTTTCTGTGCCTGGACTATTTAACTTAACGACTTCCAGGTTCATCCATAATGTCACAAATTACATGGTTTCCTTCTTTTTAAGGCTGAGTAATATTCTCTGTGTATGTTCATACACTAACATATATCACATTTTCTTTTTCCATTTGTTCATCAGTGGATTTTATATCTTGGCTATTGTGAATAATCCAGCAATGAACACAGGTGTGCAAATATCTCTTTGGCGTATTTGATTTAATTTCTTATGGATGCATACACAGAAGTGGGATTGCTGGATCATATGGTAATTCTATTTTTAATTTTTGGGGGGACCTGCACACTGTTTTTTGTAACAGCTATACTAATTTACATTCCCACCAACAGTGTACATTGCTTTCCTTTTCTCCATATTTTTGCCAACACTTATTTTCTTTCATCTTTTTGAAAATAGCCATTGTAACAGATGTAAGGTAATAAATTTGTTGATCATTTGTATGTTTTCTTTTGAGACATACCTGTTCAGATCCTTTGCTTGATTTTGTCATATTGTTTCTTGCTGTTGAGTTGTTTTAATTCTTTACATATTTTAGATATTAACCCCCTATTAGACGTATGGTTTCATATTTTCTCCCACTTCATAGAAAGTCTCTCTATTCTGTTGATTGTTTCTTTTACTGCGAAAAAACATTTTAGTTTGATTCAGTCCCATTTGTGTGCTTTTTTTGTTTTTGTGCCTTATGCTTTTGGATTTATATCAGAAATTGCTCAGACCAATGTCAAGAATTTTTTTATGTTTTTGTCTTATGTTTTGTCTTTTGTCTTGTCTTTTGTCTTATGTATCTTTTGTAGTTTCAGGTCTTATGTTTCAATCTTTAATCCATTTAGAGTTGATTTTTGTAAATGGTGTGAGAGAAGGGGATCCAGTTTCATTTTTTTCCTATGTGAATATTCAGTTTTCCCAACCCCATTATTGAAGAGACCATCTTTTCCGCATTGTGTATTTTTGGCACCTTTGTCAAAGATCAACTACTATAAGTGTAGGATTTATTTCTGAGCTCTCTATTTTGTTCCATTGTTCTATTGGTATATATCTGTTTTTATGCCAGTACAATGTTGTTTTTATTATTGCTGCTTTGTGGTATATTCTGAAATCAGGTAGCATGACCACAGTGTTATTTTTTTTTTTTTTTCACAGTGTTATTCTTTTTCTTCAAGATTGCTCTGTGTATTGGAGGTCTTTTGTCGTTCCATACAAATTTTAGGAATTTTTCTGTTTATGTGAAAAATGTTATTGGATTTTTCATTATCATCATTGAAAATTATCATTGAGATTTTGATAGGAATTACACTGAATCTTTAGATTACTCGGTATGAATGTTAATGTTCCATAGTTTTCAGTATACAGATCTTCTATATCCTTGGTTAAGTTTATTCCTAAGTTTGTTTATTTATTATAAATGACATTGTTTTCCTGATTTCTTTTATGTTTTCTTTTTTTTTTTTGATACCGGGGATCGAACTCGGGTCCTTGTGCTTGCGCAGCAGGCGGCAAAACCACTGAGCTAAATCCCCGGCATGATTTCTTTTATGGATGTATAGTTTGGTGTTAGTGTATAGTGATTTTATGTTGATTTTATATCTTATAGATTTACTTAATTTGTTTATTAAACAGTTTCATTTTCAAAAAGTTAAAGAATCACTTAGTGAGAGAATGAATTAATTGCTTGATAGAAGTCTACTATATCAAGTGCTGCAGGTGCAGATAAAAGAACTAAATGGCAAACTAATGTATTCAGGTTGCCTATAGTCAGAGTGAGCCTCCCCCCACATTTAAAGAACTTGAAAAATCCACATTGCAGTTTTTTATGGCAAGAAAAACTTGAAGTCAGCTACTCTGTTTAGATCTATCAAAGGATTGAGGTCACAGATCAAACTGTCACCCCTAAAACTCGAGAAACGGGTGAATATGGAATATCATAGCTTACCAGGACAAGAAGATGGTGGGCTCAGTTTCTGGTAGGAATACCTAGACCATAACTGGTGAATTGCTGAGAATTGAGTGTGGGGTACCCGAGAGTTCAAATTCTTCCTGGGAGGCCAGGCTCAGCGGGCCCCCACAACTTTGTGAGTTTTACTTCCAGAAGGCTTGCTTGATTCTCAAAATGAAAATGGGAGAAAAATCCTTTTGTGCTTTGAGCAGGGGAAAAAGAGAAGTAATCATTTAAAAATATCCCCATAGGGGTCTATTATTTCTAATAAAGTTTTGCCCTTAAGAGAAAATTACTTTACCACTGAGCCTTATCTCACCTGGAAGATGGGCTGTGGGCCGAACCCCACCCCCCACCCCAGTTTCTGGCCTTCCTGTCTCACATAAGGAAAAAGAAGAAGAAAAAAAGTAAGAAATTCTTCTGAAGGCCACAGGACTTTGGACCAATAAAACAAGGGAGATGAGACCAGAATCAAGGAAAAAATTAAATTCCTGAACCAAGGTACCACTGCAGAGCAGAAATTAATGAAAATAACAGAAAATCTGGTTCTTTGAAAACCAAACTGAGGAAAAAAAGTTTTGTACACATAAACACTTAAATAATTGAACACACAGCTTAATTTTACATTAGATTTAGTGGACTGACCAACAAGTTACCATTGGCACATGGGAAGCAAGAGAGCACTGTGGCTAGAGGCAGTGTGTGAGAAGGATGTCTGGAAGAGACGATGGTATCCCTGGTGCTGATCTGAGAAAACCTCCTGAGCCTTGTTGAAGAAATTGTTAACCCAAGACCATTTTTTTCTTGTGGCTTCCCAGTAATCCCCAGCAATGATTAATTAATACATATCTGTCTCTGCTTTGCCATTTTGTCTTTTTTTTTTTTTTGGTGTTCTGGGGATTGAACCTAGGGCCTCATTCGTGCAGAGCAAATGCTCTCTCTTCCCCTGAGCTACACTCCCACCTTTTTACTTTTTTAAAAAATTTTAAGACAGGGTCTTGAAAATTTCCCAGGCTGTCCTCAAACTTTTGATCTGCCTTTCCACCTCCTAGCTGAAATTACAGGAATGTTACCTCTGTGCCTGGCAAGCTGTTTTCTCTTTTCTGTCAGTAATGAAAGAAACATACTTTTTTTCTCCCTACTCAGCATTCACACTCCCTACTCACAATCAAGCTCACCTGGCTATGTGCCAGTCTTCAGATATGTGGGAATCCCCTACACTTACATACATACATACACACACACACACCAAGTACATAATTCTCCAGTGGACTCCAGTTGGTTGTCTATGATTCAATTCAATTTCAACATTATCTACTTGGAGATAGCATCAGATCCTACAGATTTAAGGGCTCAGTCCCTTAACATTGCCAGCACTGCAGATGGCAGTCACAAGCCCAGAGTTGTAACTTGTACTTTAGACTAAAAGATTATAAATTGGTTTTCCCATAACCTCCTCTGCTGGTTTTATTAATTTGCTAGAATGGCTTATACTTTCCATACATTTGCCTCCTTACTCTCAAGGGTATTACAAAGGATACAAATGAACATCTAGGTGGAAAAGATGTATAGAGCAAAGAACTGTGAGGAAGGAGATTTAGATTCCATACATGTTTTTAGGTGTACGACCCCCCAGGACCCTCCATGTGCTCAGCAACCTAGAAGATCTTCAGACTTTCTGGTTTTCTATGTAGGTTTCACTATGTCGGCTTCATTATGTAGGCATGTTTTAATTGAATCATTGGTCACTGGTGTTAGACTTAACCTGCCACCCTTTATCCCTCCCTAGATGTTGATTCTGGTGACCAGTCCTTGTTCTGAAGCTTTCTGTGGGCCCCCAGCCATCAGTCATGTCCAGGGGTTTTAGAGGCTGTGTGCCAGATACTAGGGGAAGAAACCAAGGCAAGGAACCAGGGAAACAAATATATTTATCACAATATCACAGTGTCCTTAAATTATTATATTCATTACTGAGTGTATAATACTTGGTGTGTATGTCTTTCTCCTCATCAAAAAGTCTAGAGGCCAATTGTTGAATATTCACCACCTGTTAGTAAGATACCAAATAATAGATGTAAAATAAATTTTTATTAGATTGAATTGAGTACCTGGCCCTCCTACTACTTCATGCTGAAATACTTCTTTTTTGTGTATTGGCATTCTGTCCTGTAAAAACTCACCTATTCCATGAAATCTTCCCTGCCTTGTAGTTCATATTAATGTTTGAAGCCTTATTGTATTCATATCCCATACCATATAGGGACCTGTGAGGAATCTGGAGTATTGACTTGAGAGTCCAAAACATTTGTATAATATGGAAAATAGTATAGAAATAAAAAATTACTAGTCAAGATATTGAAAATAACTATTTACTTAGACTTGGTTTGGTAAGGTACTGTGCTAATCTTTTTAAATTAAAAATACTTTATTACTAAAAATCTTGATCACCTGGGCCATCAGGGAGTCATAATCATTTTTTAAATCTGTTGTTGGTGGAAGGTCTTGCCTTGATGTTGATAATTGCTAAGTGATCAGGATAAAATTTAGGGTAGCTGTGGTCCATCTGTTTGTCCTTCTGTCCATTCTCTCTCTCTCCCTCTCTCCCTCTCCTCTCTCTCCTTGTCTTTCTTCCTTCCCTTCCCCTCTCTTCCATTCTCTCCCTCTTTCCCTTTGTTTTTCTTTCTTCCCTTCCTCCCTTCCATCCTTCCTTTCTTCTGCTGGGGATTACACCCAAGGCCTGCTGCATACTAAGTACACATTCTACCACTGAGAGATACACCTTCAATCAAGCCTGGCAATTTCTTAAAACCAACGAAGTTCACCACATTGACTCTTTGGTAAAAAGTTTCTTTGTAGAATGTAATACCGTTTGGTAGCATTATACCTATATTTTTTAATTGGGGTTAATAATCCCAGCACTTGGGAAGTTAAAGCAGGAAGATACCAAGTTTAAGACCACCCTGGACTACACAGTTGAGATCCTGTCTCAGAAAAAAAAAAAAAAATGAAGTCATTCTCTCAAACCCTCTTACTACTTTAACAACTAAGTTGGTGTAATTTCATTTGTTACCATTTCAGCCATGTTTATAGCATCTCCACCAGGAGTGGATTTCATCTCATCCATAAGAAGCAACATCTCACCCATTAAAATTTTTGTTGTTGTTTTGTTTCGTTCAAGTCTGGAGTCTATAAGTTGCCCAAGCTGGTCTCAAACTTACCACCTCAGTCTTCTAAGTAGCTGTCATTACAGGCATGTGCCACTGCGCCCAACCTCTCATGCTTTTAAAGTCTTATGATAGAAGGGAGACTATTAGAAAAGAGGAAGGGGATTGAGGGGGAGAGGGCAAGAATAGGGAAGATGATCAAAGTATGTTAATGCATGTGAAAATATGCCAAAAATAAAACCCACTATTTTGTGTAAAATGTACTAATAAAACATAATAAAGTTTTATCATGAGATTGCAGTAATACAGTCACATCTTTAGGTTCCTGTACTGATTCTCATTTTCTTTTTGGCCCCATCTTCATGATTTCTTCCATTGAAATCTTGAACCCTACAAAGTCATTTATTAGGAGTAGAATCAACTTCCCAATTTCCTGTTGCTGTTGATATTTGGACCTCTTCCCACTAATCACAGATGTTCTTTTTTGTTGTTGTTTTTTGTTTGTTTTGTTTTTTGAGACAGGGTCCTGCTATGTAGTTCAGGCTGGCCCTGAACTCACTATGTAGCCCTAGCTGGCCTCAAACTCGTGGTGATCCTCCTGCCTCAACCTCCCCAGTGCTGGGATTATAGGCATGTGCCACCACGCCTGACTTAATCACAGATGTTCTTAATAGCTTCTAAAATAGTGAATTCTTTCTAGGTTTTCAGGAATCACAACCTGTGATAGCTTATAGCCTTACAAAGTACAGTATATTAATACTGTAATAATTAATAATAAAACCTGACCATCAAAAGTATTCCTTGATCCAAGGACTGCAGAAGAGATATTGTGTTAGCTGGCATGAAAGAAAACCTTTTTGTTGGACATTTCTATCAGCTCTTGGGTAACCAGGTGTGTTATCGATGAGCAGTAATATTTTGAAAGGAATCTTTTTTCTGACCAGTGAGTCTCAACAGTGGGCTTAAAATATTCAGTAAACATCATGTTGTAAACTGATAATACTGTCAGGCTTTCTTGTTCCATGTATAGATAGATAAGTCATAGAGTAGATTTTAGTATAACTCTTGAGGCCCCCCAGGAATAGTAAATGGGGGGGGAACAGTATTGTTTTGTACAGCTACTTTCAGCAGGTATTGGAACTGGATCTTCCGAATAACTTCCTGCAGCTTCTCTGTTAACATTTGTTGCTTCACCTTGCATTTTTATGACATGGCTTCTCTTCTTAAACCTCATGAACCAGCACCTTCAGACTTTTGGGGGTGTTTTTGTTTGTTTGCTTGTTTGTGGGGTTTTTTTTGAGACAGGATCTCGATATGTAGTTCAGGCTGACCTTGAACTCACTATGTAGCCCAGGCTGGCCTCGAATTCTCAGTGATCCTCCTGCCTCAGCCTCCTGAGTATGCTACCACACCTGGCTGTCTTCAGACTTTGCTTCTGCAGCTTTTTTAGCTCTCTGAGCCTTTGCAGAATTAAAGAGAGTAAGGGTCTTTTCTCTGGATTAGGCTTTGGCTTAAGGGAATGTTGTGGTGGATTTTATCTTCTTTCCAGACCACTCAAACTTTCTCCATATCAAGGCTATTTCACTTTTTTTCACTATTCATCTGTTCACTGGAATAGAATGTTCAATTTTCTTTCTATTCACAATTTGGCTAATTGGCCCAGGAGACCTAGCTTCCAGCCAATTTCAACCAGATATGTCTTCTTGATTAAATGTAATCATATGAGGGGCCGGGGATGTAGCTCAGTGGTGCAGTGCCTGCCTGGCAAGCACAAGGCCAAGTTTGATCCCTGGTACTGGGAAAAAAAATTTTTTTTAATCACCTGAAGCTTTTGATTTAAAGTGAGAGATATGACTTTTCATTCAAACACTTAGAGGCCATTGTAGGATTATTACCTGGCTTGATTTCAATATTGTTATATCTCAGGAAATACAGAGGCTGATGAGGAATCACCACATCCCAGCATGAATTTTTGCCTTTCATTATTGTAGTCTATATAGCCCATTGGTGTTGGCCAAAAACTGCTTGTTGTTCTCAAGTATTTGTTTCCATATTTGTCTTCTCCACTAATGTAGCAGTCCTCACATCTTTGGCCCTGAAGACAACTTGTAGATGGTCACGGAGGCTGTTGACCTGCTGTAGCCTGGACCTCAGTACCTGCAGCAAGTCTGTTTTGTCCCACATGCTGGTGCTAATCTTGAAATTGAACACTTCTTGAAGATGAACAAAGATGAGCACTTCCTTTAAGGAACTTTGTTTAGCTCAGGAGTTGAGACACGTAACATACATTTTTTTTCTTTTTTTGGTACTGGAGATCAAACTCCAGTCCTTGTGCTTGCACAGCAGACGGCGAAACCACTGAGCTAAATCCCCGGCCCTACATTTTTAAGTAGTGAGTTGTATAAGGAAAATGCTTTGAGAGTTTGGATTGTGCCAGACAGGAAGTAAAGCTTTGTAGGTTTGGTAGCCATTGCATAAAATGTAAAACCATAAAGTTAAGATTATTATTCCTGTCTTACTGATGAGAAAAGCTGAGGCTCAGAGAAGCTGAGTATTCTGCCTTTGGAATCTCTAGGTTTAATCACAACACCGTCTTTATAAGTCATACTGATAAGCATCAGCAACAGTGATTGGATGTGGGAAATAATAAAATAAAGCAGGAAAAAGTGACATCAGAGCTTGAATGATGTAATTAAGACAGTGATGGCTTCATTGACATTATGAGGGGAGCACAAGATAAGACCTATGAATAAGAGGAAAAATCAGTTCGTTTTAGACATACTAGGTTTTAGGTCCCAGGGGAGGGACAGGTAACATTTAATAAGTCAGAATGGATATGAAAGTCATTTCTCAATAGGAGAAACCTGAGTGGCCACAAAGTATATGACAGTATGTCTAACCTTACTAGAATTTATGGACATAAAGGCTAAAAATATGAGACATGCTTTCCTGCCTACTAGACTGGCACAGGTTGAGCATCCCTAATCCACAAATTTAAAATGCTTCAGAATCTGAAATGTTTTGCTCATCATGGTCCTCAAAAATTTTCAGATTTTGGAGCATTACAGATTTTTGGTTTGGAATGCCTAACTGATGCAGTATATGTAAATACTCCAGAATCAGGAAAAATCCAAAACACTTCTGGTCCAAAGCATTTCAGATAAGGGATATTTAACCTGTACACTGAGAATGCAGTGCATTCTTACTGGTTTTAGAGCTATTAATACATAATAAATTTAAATTTTTATATGCTCAGTTACACATTTTTAGTTAGTTGCCATAGAGACACTCTTGCATACACACAAGAATATTCATTGTAATGGTGTCTGTAAAAGTGAAAAAAATTTAATGTTTTAAAATAGGAAATCATAGTATGCAGGGCTAGAGGTACAGCTCAGTGATAGAATGCTTGCCTATCATGTGTGAGGCTGTAGGTTTGATCCCTAGTACCACACAACCAACCAACAAAACCCCCCACAAAAACATGGTATACAATGCACTATTACACAATCAAGTGAATGCACAAAATCTTCATGTTTGTGGATAAATAGTAGAAACAAAATGTAGAAGGAAGGATGACTATTGTGTTTTATTAGTGTTAATGAAGGTTTTTGAAGCTTACATCATCATATATATGTGTTGATTTTTTTCATATAGGGTTATACATATAGAGGAAAGTGAACTGGAAAATACCTGCTATGCTTATTTTAGCTGTCTCCTCCACCTGTGCCCCTTTTTGCTCAGGTGTTTTACAGCAAATCCCAGAAATAATGTTTGCAACAGGTACAGACTTTAAACACACATGTACACACACAACTGTATTGTTTCTACACTCCGCAAAATAAAAAATAATCCCTAATATTTTTTCTTCATGATATCAGTGTTTATTAGAAATTAAAGTTGTATCATATCATAATAAAATAAATTTGAGTTTCTTGGCATTTCTAACAATGATCCAACAGAATTATCACATCAAAAAGTAAGTGGCAGCATTTTCTCTTTTGAGACATGAAGAAGGTTTCATAGAAAATGGTGACTGTGCTCTGAAAAATTAAATGACCGAGAATGGCTCATGAGTCAGTTTCACTGAAGTAGTGTGTGTGTGTGTGTGTGTGTGTGTGTGGTTTCTTTTTTAAATGGCAAATGTTTGCAGCACATAATGATTACATTCCTCATGGGGGGTGGTACATGTACATAATATATCTTAATTCTTTAAAATATTTTAGGTTAAACTTGTTGGTTGTTTCAAAATTGTCTTTTTTACAAAATTGTTGTTCATTCAAATCAGGATCAAAAGTCCACACATCGAATCTGGCTGAGTATCTTTTAAAGAGTCTTTTAAGGAGCGATTTTGTTTCTTTTAAACTTTTCCTTTTTCTGTAGATTAGAACCATCAGAGAGCCTTGAGGAAAACCAGCAGAACCTCCTTCAGATAACTGAAAAGTTCTTCCATGCCATCATCAGTTCCTCCTCAGAATTTCCTCCTCAGCTTCGAAGTGTGTGCCACTGTTTATACCAGGTATACTTAAAAGTTAGACCTTGCCATTATTAATCCAAAGCTAAATTTAGAAAAATGCTTGACCAAAGAGTTAGCTACTGACCTTGAGTATTTGAGCAAAATACTGAATCAGGTAGGTGAATAATACATTGAGTTGTTGTTGGAATTGGCTTCGAAAGAAACTTCAGTTTTTCTTTGGAGATTTTTGAAGTATTTTAAGAGAATACTTTAAAATATTAAATTTTTTCTTGCACTGGGAGCATGTTTAAAATTTATTGAATCTATCGAATATGATGAATGTAGCTGAAATTATATACATTATGGAATTTTGTTATCTTTTGCCTAAATTACTTAGTCTTTCACACTGGAGGCAGATCCCTCACTTTTTGCATCATGAATTACTTGATCTGTAATTTTGGTTTCTTCATTAAGATACAATTGGCTTAAAAAAATAAGAACCAAGATACATCATGTACAGGTACAAATTCCCAATGATGAATGTGATCATAATGTATACCTAAAATGTACCAATGAACTCAAAAAATATAAAATTAAAAAAATAGAAAACCATTAAAAGTTTTAAGCAAGGAAAAAAAAAAGATATAATTGGCTTGTATCTTGTTCTCCTAGGAACGCGATTGTTGTTTACTTTATGTATTATTCTGTCATATAAGATGTATTTCATCATCATTCAAACAAAGTAGTTAGACTTTCTCATCTCATACTTACTACTGCAAGTAATGCTTCTGAGTTCAGAGGTCCAGTCATTCCCTTCTTGTTGAGGGAATTAGGTCTTCACTCTTTTATGGTTTCTCCTGTTCTTAAATTGCATTTGCAGTTATAGGAATGATTTGTTGCAATAGATGTTCTGTAAATCTACGTTAGCCTTTTGAGAAGGAAGATATATTGTTGGCTCTGGGAATTAGGGGCTGGGGCTGGGGAACAAACTTAAATATTTACCAAAATCTATGCCTTTATCTCTCTTTTTGCAGAGTCACCCCCAGCCATTTGTTTTTTAGCACACAGCTTCAGTTACTTAGAAACATTAACAGCTTCAGTAAAATCACCATTTTAAAAAGCTGTTGGAGGCGGCTCTGTGAGGAAATTTTCCCATTGCTATTTTTAAAGATGTATCTGCTATATCTATAAAAAGAAAACTTTTTATAATATACATAGATGGTAAAGCATATTTAGCATTAAGTCTCTCTTGCTTTATTGTGATTTTATTATCTTTTTAAAAAACTGAAGGAAGCTTAGGTAAACCCCATGCAATTCATTCAGCTAGTTAAATCTGAACCTAGAGGGTTAGTTCTAATATGAATCATAGTAAACAGTGAATATTGTCTCTTAAGCTTAAACTTTATTTAGATTTCTCTTTAAATCTAATTCACTGATTTTCTGTTTGTAAACCCAGGCAGATGAGAAAAAATGAGCACATATTAAAAACAGGTTCAGTCAGCTTCTTGGTTGGCCTGTGTAGTATTAACTGTTTTCAGAGAGCAAATTGGTTTCTAAGTGACAGTGGCTTTGACTTCAGCTTGTTAAAAGTTAAAGGAGACTGGTGACCTGATTATATGGTTCTAGTAGATTTTAGTAGCAATTCTCTGTGATTATCATCCTAAATGAAAAGTTTTTTATATCAGAAACTTGGATACTAATTTGAGACCATGTTATTGATAATATAAAAGGATACCATGATACTTAGTAGGAAATATTTAATGAAGGAATAAATTTCCCCATTCCTTCCACTTCAGTGAACAAGATTCTTGCCAGCTTTCATGGTTAGGAAGGGAAGGAAATACAGTAGTGAAAATAGAGCCAGGTGATGACTGGTAGCTTACCAAACACAATATGTTGTGCTTTTTAGAGCACTTCATAATAAACCAACCTATATTACCTTAATACAGTTGAATTATATTAAATTTTTCATAAATCATTCTTTAAAACATTATTTAAATGTATGTCAGTGCATTATTTAGAAGTATTGAGGAACTTTAACACTGTTGGAGAGCAGAGTCATTTGGAGCAGAGGTATGCTATAAATAAGGTTTTGTTTTTTAGAATGGGATGGATAACAAGGAGTTTTACATTCATTAATAAAAGTAAAGAAGGGCTGGAGATTTAGTGGCACCGCGCCTGCCTTTTAAGCACAAGGTCCTGAGTTCGATCCCCAGTACCCCCTCCCCCCAAAAAAGTAAAGATAGAAAAAATAAGCTTTCATCTCATTATAGTTTTTCATTGAGTCTCCTTACAAAGCTAGTTTTTTCCTTTGGCATGCTCTTGTTTTTATTCATCTTCCCTCTTTTGCTTTCTTTTTGTCCTTCTGACCTGGCGGTAACATAATGGTACTTTTGTACTTTTATTTTCTACTAGGAAGGATAGAGTAGTTGATTTTTTATTTCCTTTAGTAAACATAGCTGCTCCTTTTGGAATCTGCTGGGGAAATTTTGAAAGCTAAGTTAGTATGTTGCTAACTAAGGAAACTCTGAACATTAGCTCTTTTTACTTGAGTTTATATTTTAGGCTTTGAGTCTTTTTGTATGTGTCATGTTTAGTCAGCTCTGTTGCTTTACATGCCCACTTTACGTAATGGACTGGTTTAAAGTTATATAGGAATAGTTAAGTGTGAATAAGTGTCCAGTTTATAATTAAGTCATATTCTTGTGTGTTTGTTTCCATTTTTCCTCCTGATAGTTTGGAATAAAGAGAAATTTAATTCCCCAAATAAATATTCTGTTTATGTTATGGTGAGCAAATTCTGAAGCCAAGCTATTATGATTCTAAGTAAATGTCATTTTTTTGCAGTAAATCTGCTTCTCCAATCTAAGTAGTTTATACAAAATTATTTAAGGCTATAAATGATAGCTGTATATCACCTTTGAAAAAATATATAAAAGTTAATTTTTATATGGTTTCTAGTGTTGTTTCTAAAGTTTGAATCTAAGCTCCATAGAGATAAGAGACTTTCTTCTTTTACTCCTGCTTCCAGTGCTTAGTATGATATCTGGCATGTATGCGTGCAGGAATTACTTGGATGGATGCATGCATGTATACATGGTTGGATGGATGTCAGACTACCTTTAAGCTCAAGTTGTTAAGGGTTATGGTATTGAATGACTAGAATTCCTAGAATAAGATGCAGTGTGTGGTGGTTTAAAGAATTGCTGGTTTAAAAATATGTTTAAAATAATTATTCTGCCTACTGTAGTCCAGTCAGGAGTCTTTTCTTTTTGAAACAACTCTGCAGCCCAGAAGGAGATCTGAGATGAAACCAGTAGGTCTCTGTGGGTTTTGATGACTGCCTTGGAGCGGGGTGGGGGCGGGGGGGGCTGTGCTGATAAATACTCAGATGTGATAAGTGAAAGTTTTAAGATGGCTTACAGTTTTCTATAATTACCTCTTCAGTGTCTTAACTTTAATATTAATGCTTTTTTTCTAGTTGAGCTGATAACATTTTCCTCCCAAATACTGCAGAGCTTTTAACACCCTCTGATTAGAAGTATTGCAGGAAGCAGCTTGCAAACATTGAAAAATACGTGAAATTTTAACAATAATCTTTTTTAGAGAGATTTGTAATTCAGATTCTCTAAAGTGAATTTTTATATTATATTTAATTTTAGTCAGTGTGACCTTAATTAAATGCCAGATACTGGAAAAATAACTAAGTCAATTGAAGGATACACAGAGAAATATTTTACATATCAGAAAAAATTATGTAGACACAAAGACATCTTTTTAGTATGTGATCTACTTGTAATGAACATTTTATATGAAATTCATCAGAAGCCAGAAATTAATTAAAATGTAAACTCCATATCTGTAAATTTACTGGGGAAAACTATTGTGATTCATAGCCAGAAATAGTAGACATGATTGGGTCCCAACATTTCTTGCTGTTTATTTATTTAGTGCTTGCCTTTTAAAATGTAATAAGAATTTTAAAAATGTAATAAGAATTAAAATCCATCCCACAAATTTCAGTTGATTTCTAATTTTTGTTGATTCCATTTGTGTTACATTTTATCGTGTAATTTTATGTACAAGCCAACATTGTTTTTGTTGCTGTATGTAGTCGGTGCTGTGACTTGTTTGTGCTCATCTCTGTTCTGTAGGCAACTTGCCACTCCCTACTGAATAAAGCTACAGTAAAAGAAAAAAAGGAAAACAAAAAATCAGTAAGTTTGGAGAACTTTTTACTAGCTGTTTCTTTCAAAGCAAACCAAAAAAATCTTTTGCTGTTTGTTAAGAACATCTTCACTTCAGTCTATTTGACCTTCACTGTAAAATCATTCTACTAATTCTGGCACAAAATAGCTTTCATTTCAATTAACCCTGGAATTAAGTTACATTGAAACATTCTCTGTGTTCCTTTGGTTTGATTTATCCCAAAGGCATATTGTGGGCAATATTGTTGGATATCTTGGTCTAATTTTACTGTCATTTAAAAAATTATAAATGAATGCAAAAGAAACTTAATTTCAAGGCATTAGGAAATGTTGACTGTCTTCATTCTTGCTTCTTGTTTGCAGGTCATGTGAATTGTTTCTTTTCCTATTGAAAGATTTTCTTAAGTTTCAGAAATATTTGGTGGGAAAGTGTCACTTTCTGTTGTTGTTGTTCTTTTTTTTTTTTCTACAGTGCTGGGGATTGAACCCAGGGCCTTGTGCATGCTTGGCAAGCACTCTATCAGAAAGTATCACTTTCTAAATGGAATCTAAAAGTTGCTAAATTTTATTTTTTATTCCTTGCATTTTTTATGTAAACAGTCTCAGCCAGAATTTAGAAGTTTGTGCTTAGGTTATAGAAATTCTAATGCAAAACAGCATTAGGATAACTTTACCCCAGTGAAAATCGGTATTAACTTAATGAGCCCATATTTTAGAGAAACACTTTATTTTGCAAACATACTGCCTGTTTCTACAAACTTGCCCCAGTTTAAAAGGAAGAAAATTATGATAATCATAATTACTTTTTCCAGTGAGTGGAATTTGTCCAACAATTTATCTTGCATTCATTTTAAATTTGCCGTTATCTGACAGTGTGACTTATCCTTATCACACTGAGTCCTGTCTTTGTAGAGATAGATGATTGTAGAGAAAGATGTAAGAAAATTTTTAGAAGTCAGTTTTCTTAAATGGAATAATTTGAAATGTAATGTTCATCTGGTTTTATTTTTCATTTGTTGTTTAAGTTTTGCATGTAATAAAGCTTTACATATAAATTTCTATTTTAAATTAAGTTCTAAATTAAAATTTAGAGATATTTACTTTTATTGTATCCATTCAAGATTTTCTTTTTAAGTAAAATAAATTTGGTCAGCTATGTGCAAATGAATGGATGGCCTTCTTGATTAATAAAACCATTTCCTTCTAATGCTTCAGCCTTCTAATTCTCATGTAGGCTTAACATAGTGCACACCATCACTGTTGAAATTAATTTATTGTTTCTAACACTTATTCAGTGTTACACTAATGCTGTGGTGTAGTATATCACATAATTTAAAAATCAGTTTTTCTTTGTTTCGCTAGAGCATGTTTTCTGGCCTTCCTAACATTGCTTTATTTACTAAGATTTTGTCTAACATTGTTCCTTGAAATGTTTTTGTTTCCTAGTAGAATTATTTTCAGAGTTTTTAAAAAGGATGTGGTAACACTAAGTTTTAGAATGTATTTCTTAGCACAGTTGATATGAGGTCCTCCTGGAAATAAGGGGAATTTAATTGATAATTTGAGATTTTTAGAGGACATTTCAAAGGATAAGATAGTATAGTCACTATAAGTTTAAAATGTCATTTTTTGGAGTTATTTGCCTAACAGAGTCTAATCTTTTAAGAGCAGCCTATCTTGCTTTTTTGGAGTATATATGTATCATGGGCTAGAATATATAAAATACAGAGAAAAGGTTCCAGCTTCTGGTATCTAGCTGTGTAGTAATATTACAGATAATTTTATTATTCTCAAACATAATGCATAATTACATTTACTTTAGAAGTTGCCTTCCTTACTCGGAGAATTTGCTATAATTAATCATTTATATAGGTGGTGATCCTCTTGCTATGTGCAGTGTATAACTGCAATTATTTACATTATGTAGTTTTGTTTTTACCAAAGGAAGTAAAGGGGATATTGGTTGATAACTGGTTTTAACACAAAGACTAGCCCTGTGTCAGCCTTAAAAGTCTTTTCAATCCAAATTAGATTTTTACACATTTGAAGAAAAAAGAGCAAAGCTGGGTACAATGCTGCACACCTGTAATCCCAACTGCTTGAGAAGCTGAGGCAGGGTTGCAAGTTCAAAGCCAGCCTGGACAACTTAGACCCTGTCCCAAAATTTAAAATAAGTTAGCTCAGTAGTAGAGTGCCCCTGGGTTCAATTCCTAGTATCAAAAAAAAGAAAGAAAGAAAGAAAGAAAGGCTTGAGGTAATATTACAGTGGTGTTAATTAGCGGTAAAAGAAATGAAAGGCAATTGTTCTATAAATTGATTCATGAAGCTTGTTCACAATATTCCTATTAATGCTATGTTTTCTCTGGTGTTCCAAAACTATATTGATTCCATCAGTGAAATACAAATTTATATGAAACATGAAATAATGTATGTTTCTGAGGTGGGGATACTTTAAGTTTTGACATGAATTTTTTTTGGGGGGGAGATGTGGAAAATGGTAAAAATATACTTTTTGCAAACTTAACAATATTTGGGAAATAATTCATCTAGACTTCCCTGAAATTCTGAGGCAGAGAGTTTTATTAAATATAAATCAGGCATCAATGTAACCGCACATTAAAAATTCTTATTTTTATTTATTGCTACCAGGGATCAAACTTGGGACCTTGCACTTGCGCAGAACCACTGGGCTAAATCCCTGGCCCTTAAAAGTTCTTTATCACAGAGAAAACCAGGAAATAGCTCTTTTTATTTGTGCATGTGTAAGGGGCTGCAGATGTAGTTCAGTGGTAGAGCACTTGCCTGACATACACAAGTCCCTGAGTTCAATCCCCAGTATGGAAAAAAAAGTGTGGGGTTTTATTGGGGGGAGAGGAATACCAAGGATTAAATTTAGGGCATTTGCACTGAGCTACATCTTCAGCCCATTTATTTATTTGTTGGTTGGTTGGTTGATGTTTTGAGACAGGGTTTAACTAAGTTGCTGAATTGCCCAGGCTAGGTTTGAACTTGCAGTCCTCCTGCCTCAGTCTCCCAGAGTTCTGGGGTTACAGTATGTGTCACCACATCGTGCTTCAAAAATTACATTTTAAAAGAGCTCTTTATATGCATATATTTTACTGATTTTTGTGAGACACTTTCATGGAAGGTTAATGTTTTATCAAATGGCTCTTTGAAAACGAAAACTGGCTTTTTGGTTTTTAAAAACTTTCAGGATTTTAATGGGTTAAACTGAATAGATTGCTATTTATTTTTAAACAATGTGCTTAAAATTAAATATGAGCAGTTTTGGGCTTTGGGAGTGTAGCTCAGTGATAAAATATGTGTTTAACATATACACAACCCAAGGTTTGATCCTCAGTACCCAAAAATCAAACAGAAAAAAAACCCTCTTGCTAAATCATTCCTTAAAAGACTTTCGATTCTTGTAGGTTTATCAATATCTTATTTAAGATTAAAATTTGGGATTACTAAAAGAAGTTCTCAATATCAGTGGTTATCCAGGAACATTATCTGATGAAATTATCTGATGACTTTTGTCTGTCTGAACACATACATTCTCTTTTCTAACTTTTTATGATATTTAAAAGAGGATCCTAGTCCCCCCAAAAGGTTAAATACTGTACTGGAATAGTAAAGGCATTTGCATTTCCATCTTAATTCTATATTTGAAACTGTAGTTCAGCTAAAAATAAACACTTCAGTTTTAAAGCCCTCTGCCAAAACAGATGTAAGCTCCTTTTACTTACATGTAAGGTGGTTCTTCATGCATTCATAAGCATGTAAAGGACTGTAATACAAAGAAACCTTCCTGAACTATGTAATGTGTAAGTCAGTGTAGGAATATATTACTTGAAATGTACCTCAGGTATCTCTTCTTTATAAAGATTTTCTTCACCTTAAATCATTTTCCAAAAATCTTAATTTTACTAGTTTCATATTAGAGATAATAAAAATTATTTTGAGATTATAGGCAGTAGATAAGAACACATACAAAATGTGAACTCCAGGAAGCACTAAATGGGATGGAATGAAGTAAAATAACCCTTTATTCCAGAGTTAGAGTCATTGCACCATGTAAATTCATGACAAGAAGTATTACTTTATTGAGGCCTGATGAAAAAAAGTGGAGTTATGTGAGATTATGCACATGAAGCCCATTTTTCTCACCCCATCCCCCATACTTTGAAGTATAGGTCTGTCCCTGCAGTCCCAGAGTACTAATAAGTGAACTGTGACAGCTTCACTGTTGGAGTCATCACTGCTTTAAACAACAGATAGCAACATCAGCCAAGAATAGTTGTAGAGATTAAAATGTTACATATATTCTTTAAAAATAAATGTCTGTGGCATATATAAAAATGTAAATTCTGGAATGATGCAATTTTTATGTTTCAAAAAGGAGGCCACTAGGAAGAGATGGGACTGAGCCACTTTTATGTTTTCCAATCTAATGTGCCTACTGCTTTATCATCATTGTAGAATGTTCTCTCAAGAGAAAGAAGGTAAATCTATTTTAGATACTGGGTTTGTGTTGCTTTTCAGAATGGGCAACCATTTCCTGAATACTTAATTTTTATTACTTGGCAGAATTATAAATTGAGGTAGACATTGGGGTTCTCTCTTCTGGTGGGATCCTTTCTTTTAGGTCCCCAAGAATTCTTATTCCTCCATGGTTAAAATAATAGGTATGTCCTTATATTATAAAGCATACTGGTGAAGAAAAGGAACTGGCAGTAACATTGACTGTAAGTAAGTTTTTCTCTCCCAGTAGGAAACTAAGAAAAATTCTTGTTTTGTATATGGCAAACATTTTTTTCTCAAAAAATTAAGTTGTTAATTGGTGCACAACAAAATGTAAAATATTTATTTTTAGCCATAGAACGTCTCAGAGGTATGGTGTTGAAAACATAGCTTTTCCCTTATAAAAGTTGACCATACTTAAATGTTGGTTAATCTTTGTAAAATGTGTTAACCTTTGTGTGAAATTGTGACTGCTTTCATTATT
Source organism: Heterocephalus glaber (assembly GCF_000247695.1). Next base: position 3,848,935 of record NW_004624875.1, read on the forward strand.
CATCAGATTTGCACTATAAACAGTGATGATAAGCTCTTTTTTCAGGTCTCTTCTATACTACTCATCTAGGAGGTTTTTAATTGTGCTTTAAAATGATACAAGATTAGAATTAAGGGTTAACTTTATTTTCTGGTGTTTGTGGAGAAGGAAGAAAATAAAAACATCATTCATATGAGGATTGATTGATTCAGAGGAGTTTTGTGTGTGTGTGAAGTTTGACCTTTGTACTCTTTGTTCCATTTCTTTATTTTAATTCAAACTGTATATTCAATTCTCAACTTTTTGTTTTTAGGTGGTTAGCCAGCGTTTCCCTCAGAACAGCATCGGTGCAGTAGGAAGTGCCATGTTCCTCAGATTTATTAATCCTGCCATTGTCTCACCATATGAAGCAGGGATTTTAGATAAAAAGCCACTACCTAGAATCGAAAGGGGCTTGAAGTTAATGTCAAAGGTGAATTATTTTGATAATCTAGCTATCTTAAATTTCTCTTCCAACTAGATTTTTAATTTTTCATACAATACCTTCTCTTAAATTTACTTTTGAAGTGCCCTATGATTTTCAGTTATGTGCATTTTACAAAATTTTGTTTGTATACAGAGGAATTTATTACACATGAGCCTGATAGGCATTATTATCATTGGAAAAATATTTTTAAAATGTCTTATCTTCTAAAGATTATTTCTTGTGTAATTATTCTGGACAGTTTGAGATGGAGACAGAAATATAAACTGTAGGGTTTTTTTAATTTAAAAAGATACTTAATTTTTAGTGTATTTTATACATGTAAACATATGTATACATAATTATAATATTTTTCTTTGGGAGAAATAGAAACAATACCTACAATAGCTTGTAGAACAAGGAATAATTGATTTTAACTCCCAGTAGAAATTGTATCAATAATAAGAAATTATTATTAAAAAATATATTATCTTTATGCAGTTTCCAGTTGATGGGCACTTGGGCTGTTTCCAAACTTTAGCTATTACAAATTGTGCCGCTGTAAACATGGGTGCACATATATTGCTGTGGTATGATTATTTTAATTCTTTGGGGAAGATACCCAGCAGAGGAATAGCTGGGTCAAATGGGACTCTAGCCCTAGTTCTTTGAAGTATCTCCATACTGATTTCCACAGTGGTTACACCAGTCTGCACTCCCACCAGCAATGGAGAAGGGTTCCTTTCTCTCCACACCCCCGCCAGCATTTGTTATTGGTTGATTTCTTGATAGCAGCCACTTTTTCTGGGGTGAGGTGGAATCTCAGTGTTGTTTTCATCTACATCTCTCGAATGACCAGTGATGTTGAACATTTTTTCATATATTTATTTGCTGCTTTTACTTCTTTGTCTGAGAAATGTCCGTTCATTTCAGATGCCCATTTTTGAATTGGGTCTTTCAATTTGGGGGGATCTGATTTTTTTCAATTCTTTATATATTCTAGATAGTAGACTTTTGTCTGAGGTACAGCTGTTAAAAATTTTTTCCCACGTTGTAGGTGGTTTTTCTATAAAATGGAGTACTACTCAGCCATAAAGAATGAGAAACTAGAGACATTTATAGCTAAATGGATGCATATTGAGGCCATACTCTTAAGTGAAATAAATAGGACACATGTGTAAATACCGAATAGTTTCTCTAGTGTGAGAAACTGAAAGTGTGAATAAGGATTAAAATGATTAAAACGAATAATTGATAATTTGAAATAGGAAAAGGTCCAAAGCTGTACAGGTGGTGGGAAGGGAAGGGGAAAGGGAAGAAGGGAAAGGAAAAATTGTGAGAAAAGAAAAAAAATAGAAATGAAATCTATGTAAATAGGGAAGGGTGGAGGGGGTGAAGGGCGCACAGGTAATGAGGAAAGAAATAAGAACCAAGATACATCATGTACAGGTACAAGCACCCAATGATAAATATAAATGTATTGTATACCTAAAATGTACCAATAAAGGAATTAAAAATATATGTATATTAAAGGCTGAAGCAGGTTGATAATGAATTCAAGAGCAGCCTGGGCATCATAGCAAGAGCCTATGTCAAAATAAAGTTGAAGTGGTTCTGGAAATGTAGTTTAGTGGTAAAGCACTTGCTTACCATGAGCAACCCCTGGGTTCAATCCCCAATGTTGGAAAAAGAAAAAAGAACATATTAATGTGTAGGTTTTATATAGTGAATAATCTGATTATAACCTTTGAATGTTTAGATACTTCAGAGTATTGCCAATCATGTTCTCTTCACAAAAGAAGAACATATGCGACCTTTTAATGATTTTGTGAAAAGCAACTTTGATGCTGCACGAAGGTAAGCAGCTTAATTTGCTTAGTTGCTGTTTGAATTAAGTATTTTCTATTTCACTTAAGTCCATGTACATGGCCTACATGAATTTCCTATGTAGGTTTTTTTCTCTTCCCTCTCTAGATTAAGAACATATTTTGTCTTATATAAAAGATGCCATGAAATAACTCCACATTTTTCATAATTTGGTGGTGGTTTCCACATTTGAAAACCAAGAGGGACTTTTAGTATATGTACTGAAATAAAGGACTTGAACAAGAAGAGGATTCCTTTTATTAAAAACTAATGTCAAACTGGTATAAAAATACATAATAGTGTATAATCAACATGTTTTTGGTGTTAAAGTGCTTTTGATACTTCCATTTGGAAGTGTATCTGAATTTAACAGTTGCTCTTTTGTAAATGGGTAAAATTTTGTTTATGAAAACCTGAACAACTGCTGAGACTTTCGTCATTTTAGAAATTATCTGCTAGACTTCCATGACCAACAATATTCACTCTTATGTCTGAGTTGTTGGTTTATCCATAAAGTAGGGATAATGCTTTATTCGCCTGAGTTGTTTTAAGAGAAACAAAGGAGATAATTTATGAGAAAGTGCTAGTCAGGGGCCAGGGATTTAGCTCAGTGGTGCTGCGCCTGCCTCGCAAGCACATCCTGAGTTCAGTCCCGGGTACCAAAAAATAAAAACAAAAAACCCCCCAAAAGTACTAGTCAGGCATGGTGGTGCACTACTGTAATCCCAGCACTTGGGAGGCTAAGTCAGGAAGATCCCTGTAAGTTCAAGGCCATTGTGAACTACACAGCAAGACCCTGTTTTCAACCCCCCCAAAAAAAAGAGAGCGGGGGGGGGGGAGAAAGGAAAGAAAAGGGAAATAGTTGGTAAACTTTTTTTTTTAATTCACGTTCTAGCAGATTACCCACAGAAAGTTAAGAAAACTAAGGTTCTGATTCTAGCTCTGACTGACAAACTGTAACTTTGAGGAGGTCTTTTCCTTTTCTGGGCCTCCATTCTTTTATCTGTAAGATGCTAGCTTTTTTCCCATTTTCATTCATCTAAATCTGTTGTTCTCTGACTTCAGAGCCCACTCTGAAGCTGAAATCAGATATCACAAACAGCAAACCAAGTTTCTTCTTGTCCTTCTTCCTTGGTTTAATGATAGTCATGTTGTGTGAACAAGCATCCGTACTTGTAACCTGTTACTTCACAAATTATATTATTATGCTTTTGTATAAATTTAATTCACACATCGGTATGAACGTATCTGTTGTTGAAAATTCTAATGGCTTTGCATTTTTAAAGGTTTTTCCTTGATATAGCATCAGATTGTCCCACAAGTGATGCCGTAAATCATAGTCTTTCCTTTATCAGTGATGGCAATGTGCTTGCTTTACATCGTCTGCTTTGGAACAATCAGGAAAAAATTGGCCAGTATCTTTCCAGCAACAGGTATGACTGCTCAGTCTTTGACACTTTCAGTTTAAATTGAAGTCATAAAATTATTGGTCAAGAATAGTGCATATATTAAAAAAAAGAATAGTCCATAGATATATGCAAAACATTAAGTCAAATTAAATGATCAGTAGGCCTACATAGGTGCTACTGATTTTTTTAATGTTAAGTTGATAAATCACAAATTAGACTTCTTGAATTTTTTCTTGTTTACAGATTGTCAAAGATAATGTGTGACAACACATAGAAGTTTAAATTTACTAAAGATCAAATGAGTATTGGCTTTTGAATTTGAAGAACAGTTAATTATTGGAAATTTAGTATTTAAAAAATTGCTAATGTTTAAATTCTATAAAAAGCCCATTTGGGATACTCTACACACACATACACACACACACACACACACACACACAGTTTTTTGAGGGCAAGGGTACTGGGCATGAAACTCAGAGCCTCACCTGTGCTAGGTGAGCATTATTGAACTATACACTTAGCCCACAACTAAAGCTTTTTATAGAAAGCACTCAGAAATTGAAAATTTTAATTTGGGAATTATTTCACTAGCTGTTTTTAGTTAAGGTCTCTTATAGCATAGATTATCTGCATCCTTTCTAGTTAAATCCTTTCTGGTTTATGTAGGATAGTAAGGGGCTCAAATTCCAATGTATGAGAAATATCCTTTCAAAGGTCAAATGAATCTAGATCAATTTTAAATGCCAATAAAAATGGTTTGCTCTGTGAGGCTGAGGCAGGAGGATAGCAAGTTCGAACCCAGCCTTGGCCACTTAACAAATAAGAGAAAGACTGTCTCAAATTTTTTAAAAAAGAAAGGGCTGAAGGATGTAACTCAGTGTGAATATTCTGGGATGTGAGGTCAGGAGGGCTTGTTCATTTGTGGGAAGGGTAGAAAGACTGTTAAACTAAGGCTAAGTAATTTGGGAGTTTAAAAGAGGGGACCTTTTAATCTTTTTTGAATTGTTAATGGATTGAAGTAGACAAGGGCATGACTGATGCATGCATTTAAATAGAAAAAGGAAGATCCATGAGACACCAAAATTAACTGTGGAGCTTTTAAATGCAGACATTTTTTCTTGATGTATTTTACATATGTATTCACAGTTTGATGCTGGAGAGGTTTTTTTTATTCCTTCAAATGAGCTTTTCAAAAAAAGTATGCACATTTTAAATATTTTTTAAAATATAGGTCTGGGAATGTAGCTCAATGGTAGAATCCTTGTGTAGCATGCACAAGGCCCCTGGGGTTTGATCCCCAAGGAAGGAAGAAGAAAGGAAAGCATTGTAGTGAGATCCATGTCTACCACCTAGCTCTAACATTAAATATTTTATTCTATATTACTTCAGATCTGTTAGATTTTATTTCTTGAGGGGGAAAATAAATATGTGTGTACACATATAAACACAAAACACATATTTAAAGCCTTCCTCTTAATAATCACATTTCCATATTTTTTCCTGAAGGTATATCTCCTTCCTAAGACTGGTGGGCAATGCTTCCTGGATGTATTTTTATGCTCTTCTACATATATATGTAACTGACAAAGGAAATTATAGATCTATATGACATAATTTTGTGTTTTAAAATTTTACAGGAACGAGAGTGAATATGGCCTCTTCATGCAACATTCTATTTAAGACTTAGATTTAGCTTATGTCATTTTTTCATTGGATGACTATCACTTTATTTTTGCATTCCCAAATTGATGGACATTTAGGCTTATTTCTAATTTTCCATTGTTATATGTTACCTAAATTTGTAACTGCTGGGTCTGGAATACACTTAGCCTCAACTTTAGTACATATTGCCAAATTGCTTCTCAAAACATGCATGCCAGTATACTCTTTGACCAGAATTGTGAGATAGTACTTCTTTACACACAGCCTCAATAAAGTTGGCATTATCATATTTAATCATTTTTTTGTCAGTTTGTTTTGTAAAAGTATTTTATGATTCTTACGTACTATTACATGTTTAATAGCTTTTGAAAATCAAATTTCCTTTTGTTAAATATGTCCATTTCCTAAATATTGGTTTCTCAAAAGGATTTTTACCCCCAAGAAAAAGATCAGAGTATTATTTTGCTTACTCATTAACTAACCATTAGGTGGTAATGGATTATAAATTTTATCTTTAAAATTGAATTTAAATTGAATGTAAATTTTATATTTTGGGAAATGGCCTTTTTTTTTTTTTTTTTGGTATGGTACCGGGGATCAAACTCAGGTCCTTGAGCTTGCACAGCAGGCGCCAAAGCCACTGAGCTAAATCCCCGGCCCAGTGGCCATATTTTTTAAATGTTTCATGTATACTTGTAATCGTTGAGGTCATTTTGGGACTATACAAATTTGCAGAGGCCATCAGTAAAAAGAAATCAACCACAATCTACAGAAATATATACTGCTAAATATGAATTGCTATTTTCTAAGTCATTTGCTGTATCTAGGGATCATAAAGCTGTTGGAAGAAGACCTTTCGATAAGATGGCAACACTTCTTGCATACCTTGGTCCTCCAGAGCACAAACCTGTGGCAGATACACATTGGTCAAGCCTTAATCTTACCAGTTCCAAGTTTGAGGAATTTATGACTAGGTAAAGCACAACCTTGAAGTGTGATGATTGCTTTCTTTTTGGTTGAGAAGCAAAGTTTACCTCCAAGCCACTTGTTAAATATGCTTTTATTTTTGATACAAGATTATCAGAAAAAGTGTAACTAGTAATAACATTGCCATGTTTTGGGATACATTTTTTTCTCCTACCCATATATTATTGAAATAATTAATTTTATATACTGATTTTTCTCATAAAAGCAATAATGTCTTATTAAATCATAGTTTATCATCTTACTTTGCAGTGATTTTATATTTAATACCTATAAGGTTATGTAGGCAACATTTTCATATTATAGTTAAGGAAAATGCAACTCAGCGTGAATAACTTATTTGCCTAAGATTCCATACCTAATTCACATGTCTTTTGCTTTTAAGTGCAAAGCACTTAAACTTTCTACCACACTCTGCCATTTTTTGGAACCCTCCTAAAAATTGATGGTTTTAATTTTTTTTAGATCAAGGTTCAGAAAATATAGTATACTTTACTTCAGTATTGCCATAACATTTCTGTGGACATTCGTTTTGAATCTCATTTAGAGAGATTTAGTTTGTAAACTAAAAGATTCTCATTGTTAGATGCTTACCTTGATAATGTTACAGTAAAGGAAGTTTACGAAATTTTTTAAAGTATCTTTCATAGTATTTTTACACTTAGTAAATGCTTTGTAATGGCTGAGTGTTTTGGTTGAGTGTTTTGTTTAATAGTATGTTGGTTGAATGTTTTGTGTAATAGTATGTGCCACAGACAGGGGGAAAAAAACAGAATCTGATATCCAGAAGTTAATTCACATTAAAGATTTGCATGTAACACACCTTACATTCTAAGTGTTTGTTATTAATCATACTACATATAGGTCATAATTTTGTATACAGGACTCTTAATTCATTGATAACTGGTAAAAATATATGAATACATAAAATAATTATGAATATATCACTCCTTTTCAACTTAATATTTAGCTCTATTAGATTTTTCTCAGTGTAACAAGTGTTTACTCTTATATAATTAAGAGAATATTTTCCACACAAAATTTTCAAATTGCCTAATTGAAATTATTATAAAAATATAAAACTTTTTTATTCAACACTACTGAGGATATTGCTACCACTCTTCCATTTTTCTAAGAAAATCTCTTTGTTACTTTTAGTCTTCTATGCTTCTGAAGACTAAATGCTCTAATGTATGTAATATACAACAGTATCTGGTGCATGTATATTTTTGTTCTCTTCTAAATTCCCACTGATGCTCTTTGAGACCCATTTTTCTTTTAAAAAAAAAGGAACAGCAGGGCATGGTGACAATCCTGCTGCCTCAGCCTCCTGAGTGCTTGGATTAGGCATGTAGCCCCACACCCAGCAGGATAGACTTTGAAAATAGATATTGCTAAAACTGAGTAAACATCTGGAAAAAGATTTTCATACCATTCATGAAGGTAAACTCCCATAAATCAAAGAAGAAAACATGAGCAATGGAAAGACTTTCTGATCCATTCAGAAATCCATAAACCAGAAAAGAAAAAGTTAATAAACAGAACTCAGAAAAAACGAATAAATGAAATTCAAAAAACTCATTTTGAACAAAATACCATGAGTGTAAACAATCCTGTGTTCAATGTCCTTATTCATTAGTTTTCTTAGGATAGTCCTAAAAATGTGTGGTCCAAAGGATAACACCTTGAAATTTGTGGTATATATTGCCACATTGGTCTTGAGAAAGCCCATTGCTTTTAAAATATTTTGTCATTTTTATGTTTTATTATTGATTCAATCATAGATTATTTGTACACACTCTGGGAACTACATAAAGTGTCTGATTTACTCTGTTCTTTTTTCTTTTAGGCATCAGGTACATGAAAAAGAAGAGTTTAAAGCTTTGAAAACATTAAGTATTTTCTACCAAGCTGGCACTTCTAAAGCTGGGAATCCCATTTTTTATTATGTTGCACGGAGGTAAGAAATAATATCTTCTGGTGTCACTTGACAGAATTTTTAAATGACAGCAAATGTAGGAAGATGGCAGATTTGATTTTTTTTTCCAAGTAATAGGAGTTGAAAGCAAGTTTGCTGAATATACAGCTGGATGGTATACAGGCATCCTATCTTAAAGTGTTGTTCCGTGTATTAAGAACTGCTTTTCAGATTGCATTTCAGGACATTGGATTTCATATTGACTTGTCTTTCCTACATCAATTTTTTTCAGTACTGTCTACAATGGATTAATTACCAAGAGTGAAAAATTGCTAGGTGTGCTGGCATATTTTTGTAATCCCAGCTACGTAGGAGACTGAGGCGAGAGGATTGCAATTTTGAGGCCAGCCTGGACATCAAGACCCTGTTTTAATTTTTTGTTTTGTTTTATTTTTTTGAGATAGCATCCCACTATGTAGTTCAGGCTAGCCTCAAACTTGGGACAATCTTCCTGCCTCAGCCTCCTGAAGGCTGAGATTATAGGCATGTATCACCACACCCAGCCCTGTTTTCAAAACTGAAAAAAATCACAAAGAATCCTTTGTTTTCAGATATATTGTGATTTAATAATATCTACAACATGATAATTAGGAAATTTTTTTAAAGAAGAAGAAATAAAACTTAGCCCATTCCTAAGAACCTTTAGTCATATGCTGTGTAAAGCTGCATCAGGGTGAATTAGAAAATAATTCAGAGGAGCTGTGGTTCTCAGTAAAGATGGCATAAGGGACAGTATGGAAAATAGACTGTGTTTGTTCATATTGTCTCAGTCAGGGCTACTTCCTAGTAGAAAGCCTTCTGGAAATGCTATGAGAACCTCCTCATGGTAGTTATAATGCTTGCCTTGCTTTTCCTACCATCTGTCTTTTGTTCCTTCCTCATTCTGCCTGCCTTTTGATAATTTATGTTGGCATTATTTGATCAGTTTTACTTCTTCCCATTTAGGCCGCCATAAATTCATGGCAATTGAACCTTTGAGGCAGTGTGATTTAACACAGAGACCACAGACTTGAGAAACTTAAGGACTGTGTTTAACCTTAGTCATGCTATTCATGCGCTATAGGACTTGATCTTTCTGAGTTTCCTGAATTTAACAGAAATTGAGGTGTTATGTTAGTAGACTTAGTCATAGGTGGTAAAAGCTTGGCAATAGGGGTCAGGGATTTAGCTCAGTGGTTCTGCTGCCCGCCTCACAAGCACAAGGTCTGGAGTTCAATCCCTGGTACCAAAAACAAAAAGTGATGAAAAGCTTGGGCAATAGGTAAGAAATGAAGTAGAGAAATAGCGAGACAGGGTGAAGAAAGAAAGGTGGAAGGTGGGAAGTTTGTTTAATTAGATAATTCAAGTAGCAAGACTCAAGATGTCTGAAGAACTGAGGGATTAGGGAATCAAAAAGTTACAGAAAATTGCCCCTCAGTGACTCTGAGTAACATCTCACCTTTCCATGAAAATCCTCTTGGCATCTCTCATTTTAGTTACTATTTCTAAATTGCCTAAAATAATTTTAAGTTTCTTTTGCAGTTGAGATGAACCATGTTTGTATTCCATATTTAACCTTTAATACACAAGGTTATTTTGACTTTATTTTGTCTAAGTAATTTAAATACAAACGTGGTGAGGGAAGGAGGGGGATGTATACCCCAACTCCCAATCTCATTTGGATTCTTGGTAGTTTACAGGTAGCAAAGATTTCTAGAAAATATAAAAGGTGGGTTTTTTTCTTCAGAATCAAAAACTGTAAGTTTGTGTTCCTTCACTGTGCTGGTCTAGCAAAGGCAAAAAGAAAGCAGGATGGGCCTGATGCAGACCCCTTACTGAGATTAAATCAGTGGGGTCTCCATAGGTATATACTATATCTACTGTATGTCTTTAACTCTTTTGAGAAGGTACCTAGAAAGAGAATACCTGGGTAAAATGGAATTTCTAGTTGTAATTTTTTAGGAATCTCCATATTGATTTCCACAGTGGTTGTACCAGTTTACACTCCCACCAACAATGTGTGGAAATATCTTCTGAAAACCATTTTTTCCCCACTACTTTGCTGCATTTCTCAGTATCTCTTACTTATACTATTGCATTCTCCTTGTCTCCCTAATTCCCAGATGACTACTTCTGGGTCATCAGTATTTTCCAGTACTATTCTAATCTTGTCTTTCCTGTTGATTTTCCCATATAAAGTCCAAGTTCTATAGTTACATATGTATGATGCTTCATAATTGGCCTAATTTACTTTTCTAAACTATTCTCTGCCATATGCTTATATACTATTGCCCTGTAGTGGTAAAGGACAATTGTGGTAGTATTGTTTATAGCGGGGGGGAAAAATATAATTTTTAAAAGGGCAGTTAGTGAATAATTGATAAATCTACATTATGGAATAATGCAGTGTGTTAAATTTATTTTCCTTGTTACAAGTGACAGAACGAAATGTAAATGTGTATAAAACAGAAAGAGACTTTATTGGTACGTGTACCTAAGATGATCAAGAGATCTGCTACCTTATTGCATGATAGATGCAATTGCTTCTTTTTTTTTTTTGGTACCGGGGCTCGAACTCAGGTCCTTGCGGTTGCAAGACAGGCGGCATAACCACTGAGCTAAATCCCCAGCCCGGATGATAGATGCAATTGCATTGAACAGTATTATCTGGAGAGCGTGTCTTCTCTGGTTCTTGGCTCTCCTTCCTTCATGTGGCTTTATTCTCAATGTCCCTAGGCTGTAGCCAACAGTTTGTGTTCTCCTACCTTAACAACTCCTAAAAAAAAATACGTCTCAGAAGAAGTGAGAGGTCTTGCTGGCCTAGCTGAGTCACATGTCAGTTTCTGAGGCAACCACTATAGCATGGGGAGGGGTGCAAGTAGCATTTCTTGGATATCTAGGCCTGGATTGTATGCCTACCCCAAAACTCAGTGGTGAAACCAGCCATACTTGAATTGCATGAACTGAAAGGCAAGTATGAGGGCAGGGTTTCCTAAAGGAGAATTGGGTTGGCAGTACAAAAATGAGGAAAAATGAATGCTGGGAAGGTAGGAATAGCAGAAGTTCTCTACATTCAACTCCCCCATCCACCCACCCAGTACCAGGGATTGAATTCAGGACCTTGCTCTTGTGAGGCAGGCACAGTGCCACTGAGCTAAATCCCCAGCCCTCTATATGCAGCTTTTAAAAGACCCAGAAAGGGCTGGGAATGTAGCTAGTGGTCGAGTTCTTGCTTAGAGAGTATAGGGTCTTGGGATCAGTCCTCATTACTGCAAAAAAAAATTTTTTTTAAATAAAAAATAAAAATTGCTCACATTGCTTATTTCAGGGGAGTGAGTATACGCTAGAAGGAGGTAACCAACCAATTATATTTCTGTTACATGCCTCTATGTTGTTGGTGTGTTTTTTGAGGATTTTATTATTTTTAAATAAATTTTATTGTATTTTATCCCATTCCTCCCACAAGCCCCCTCCCTTCCCTGTGGACAAAAGCTTTGTTTCCATTTTTTCCTTCTATTTTTTCCTTTTTTCTTGTCCTTTCCTTCCTTTCTTCTTCCTTCCTCCCTTGTTCCCCTTCCCATTTCCCAACATCCCTTATGTTGTTTAATTGTTGCCAGCAGCATACATTATTTTTGTAAGAATAATTAAAAATTCAGAATCCAGCTGTGAATTTTGCTCAGTGGCACCACACCTGCTTTGCAAGCTCAAGGTCCTGAGTTCAGTCCCCGGTACCAGAAAAAAAAAGTCTAAATCTGAAGGTTACAATGAAGAGTTTTCCTCTTCGGAGTGTTATGGTATTCAACAATTAATTTTTTGTAGTATTAATAATTATAATAGCTGACATTTCATTTCCTGGGTGCTTTTCTCTATGTCAGACAAACTGTGCATATTACATAAGTTCTCATGTAATCCTCACAGTAACCTTCTCAGGTAGTATCATTAACAGTAACTGACATGCATAAACTGAAACCCAAGCATAGCTATCAGAGTGAGCTGGAGAATTAAATAAATCCCAGCTCCCACCAGCCTGCCAAATCAAGGTCTCAGGTTCAAGAATTCAACAGGCACCTCAGATGATTCATTTGTAGTCAGTTTATTATTGAAGTTTGTTTGGGAATCCCTCAGAGTCATATATTTAACCCCTTATAGCATAGCTAGTAAAAATCAGAACTGGTGTCACACTTGGAAGGCTGAGGTAGAAAGATTACTGTTGAGTTCAAGGCCAGCCTGATCTACATAGTTGGAGGCCAGCCTGAACTACATAATAAGAGCCTGTCTCAAAAAACAAAACAAAGAATCAGAACTGGATCCAAACCTAAGCCAGAGCCTCTAATGACTGAACTATTCATAACATAGTCTCTTAGGTACTAAATTCTTTGGGTTAAATCATCCTTTGTAGATAAGCATGAAAATCGTACCAGTAGTTTATGAGACATGTTTCTGTGGGGAAAATGAGTTCTGAATTCCAAGGATCTGATTTTCAAATGATCCTATGGAATGCAAGACAGGGTTTACTAAAGTAAAATAATCTTATCATTGGAGTAAAAACATTATGCATTAGAAAGTTTAACAGATTGGCAACTTTTTTAGTGGAATGTCATATAACACATTCATGAAATACGGTAATACAGATGAGTGTATTGTTTTGTAAAGTTCTACCATTTCTCTTTACCAAATTAGCACTTTTTGTGCTATAAATTTTAAAAAAAAACTTCCCCCACACCATTGCTTATCCCCCTCCTTTACCCTGTGTAATTTTTTTCTCTTATGGTTTTAATATAAACATTTGAGTTTCAGGGTTACAAACACTAAAAAGGCAAATGTGGTATTTTGCTTATTTTGGCATTTAATAGGGTAGTGCACACTTTTTCTCTTTTAAGGAAGGAAGCTACCATTTTAAGGTAATATTTAAACTTGCCTAAAATTTGCAAACAACCAAATTATACTAGGATACTGGTAATTCAAGTAGAAAGTTGAAATTATTTACTCTCCTAATGTGCTTGTTGTTCAGCAGATAATAGAACTGAGATAAAAATGCAGCCAATTCAAGTTTATTTCAGCCTGAGTACACAAAAAACAGCAAAAATATTACATAGAAAAGAAAGTGAATGTTAAGCTTTGGATTGAGTATTATGCTCCCATTTGTCACAGTCTTTGTAGTCATATTTCTGGCTGTCACTGAGGTCACTGTTGATTTCAGAGGTGTCTTGTAACTTGAGGTCATCGTGGAAGTCAGAGTCATCCTGGCATTCACTGCTGTTGTGAGTCTTGGCCTGTCAGATTTGAAGGTAGAACTTGCCTTGGTCCCGGGATTTAGGCTCGTCCTGGAATTCAGATTCATGCTGGTACTGAAGACTTCCTCAGACCTTGAGGTTGTTGATGTTGAAATTGTTCCCAAAATGTGAACAAACACGAGGAGCAGACTGATGATGAATGATAGCTTGAACATCATTTTCCTCTGTGTTAAAACAATTATGTAAATTTAATCTTACATTTGGGTCACAAAAAGGCAAGCATATACCCTTGATTATGTTTAGGACCTTCATGTTATGTAAATGTGTCTTTTCATTGTTATTAGTGAGCAAATAAAAATCTTCTCAGTATCTGCTAAATGTAAGATTTTTCTATCTAGGGTCACCAACTTAAGGCATTATCAATTGAAAGACTAAAACAGAGCTTAATTTGATTTTTCTACTTTAATAAAAGGAAAAAATTAATGTCTATACAATAAGTATAGGGGCTTAAGATCAATACACAAAATAGGGTAGGGGCAAATGATGATAGACAGTTCTGGAGAGTAGAGTAACAAAATAAGTAATGAAACAAATACTGGCTTTCTTTAACTTTCTCATGACTTTTATTCCAACAATTTAAGAGTTAAGTGTAGATCACAAATTAAGATACTCTAAATGTTTATACCAAAGATTAAAATAGGTTAAATGATTGCTTTAATGCTAGGGTTTCCTCATTTTCCCTCTTTAAAACAGCTTTTAGAGAATCTCATAGCTTTAAAATAGAAATTTAAAATTGATCAGAATTAGTCCTTTCATTATATAACCGACCACACACCAGGGTCTATGCTTTCCATGACAGTGCATATCCAAAAATGACCAGAACTAGATCTTGAATCTGAGTTTAGTCTGGTGTTCTTTTCTAGATGTGGACTGCAAAGACAGTTTATTAATATAGTAAATTATTTTTAAAATAAGCCTAATTTTCTTTTTGCCTGTATTCAGGTCTAATGGCTTGCCACATCTGAGATAATTCAACTAGTACATGCTTGACATGATTAAATATTATAATCTTTTTAATTTAAAAGCTCAAACTTTAAATTTAGAAATCTAGTGTATACTAGAAGTTACATTTGGCTCCATTACATAATTGAGAAAATTTCACATTATTATTACCTTTTGATTTTGAAGATTGAGAATTCAGCCTTTCTCTAGTGTTGTAGAAAATCAGATTCTGACCAGAAATCTGATTTCTCATTCACTACATGCTATTTAAATATAATTAGGAGGCAGTCACGTGTTTTAAACTTGACCTGCCATTTGTTCTTTGGAGTTAACCAACTGAATGTTTTCCAGACAACTGGTGTAAACTGTAAACTGGACTTTGGCAGAGATTAAGGAATTCAAATAGTCTTTCTAAAATCTACTCACTTATTTTAAAAATCCAGCAAGTAACATTTTGGTATTCCTCTTATCTATACATTATATATTAATGAATTTTTTCACTGGGTTAACTCTGCTTGGATAAATAAACTTTCTTTCAGATGTGATTATCATGACTGAGAATCAAGTAAATATGTTAAAAATAGGTGCCTCTTTCTTTTCCCCTGAAAAGCACCTGTGTTTTGTTTATAGGGTAGTTTCTAGCCATGGATATTTTGAAGTTTTAAAAATAATTTAAGAATATTACATTCTAGTAGTTTACTTTTTGGTAAATAAAGTAGTGTTTAAGAAAAGAAACTGTATCTATATGAAATTTAAGAACTATATATGAAAGTGATAGTTTCATGCTGAGTTTCTAAAGATTTATGTCTTGGTATTATTTTGTTTTTTAATAAACCACTTACCTTGAAGATATTAAGTTAATTATTTAAAAGAATTTTGTTTTTTGTTCAGTTCCTTTCCTTGATACCCAGTATACAAGGAAGTTAAGCTGTTTTCAAAACACTGGCCAGCACTTTCTAAGTGTTGCAGAGCTGTGAACAATGGTGTTAGCATACAAGGAAATTGCTACATAAATGGCAAAAGCACAAGTCAGTACATGTTCCTCAGTTGTTTTACTTGGCTATGAAGATTCTTTTTTTCTGAACAAATGAATAAAATAAATGTGCTGAATCTTAATTTATATAACACATATAATAACCTCACTTAGGTGGAGATTAGTGTGGTCAGACCTAAGAAATAAACAAAGAAGCCTCTTGGCAACCCAGAAGAAATATTCTAAATGAGAGTAAGCACGAGAGTTTGGTACTATGCTTTATTTACTTTCTTCCTCTTAGGGGTGATATAGTTGATATTAATAGTAATATTTTGGCCTGGAGCTATGATTTATTTTGATTTTCTGATCCTGACCTTTCAAGTACTAGACTTATACAACTCTTTATTGTGCCTCCAATAACTCTCACCTTATTTAAAAGTAAGTATTTTCTTATTACTATTCTTGGGTCCAGATGTATTCTTCTCTTCATCTCTTAGTTACATCATCACTAGCCAAATGGCTCTCTAACTGTGTATTTTTCATTATCTTCTCTTTCTTACTGATCTGAAGCTCCCTAGGTCTTTTTGATGTTGATTAAGTAAAATTTAAAATTCTCAAGTTTCCAGCACTCAGATGCTACCAAACAAAAATCACTTGCCATTGCCCAGGCCTTTAAAGATATCCCATTGTATCTTCATGCAGCCCTTTTCTTCTACCCAAAGCACTTTCTTTCCTTGTTCAAAATTCTGTCCTACCATGGAAGTCTCACTCTGATGTTAGCATCTTTTAGGTAAGCCTTCCCTAATTCTACATTTCAGAATCAGTCATTTTAGGGCTTTCTTAAATCTTTTTTTCATCATATTCTGGCATTCTGGTCATGAGGCACCACCTCTTATTCTTTGTATTCCTTCTGTCTTCTAGCATAGTGTTTCTAAAGCATAGGACATAATAAATTGAAATTCATTGAAAATCCTCCAATTTCTTCTTGTCTAAGGGCCGATACCATTAATGATGCCTAACATAAGAGACATTTGGTCATTAGCACTTTTCCTTGCATCATAAACATAAATCTGGAAGTCATAAGCCTGCATCTAAAATCCCATCTCTACTTCCTGGCTACTATTTTTGTGGATCAAATCCACATTCATAATCCATTATCTACAATTCTGAAATTGCAAATCCTCTGAAAAACTAAAGTTGTGTCTAAATAAGTTTGGCACCAAAATTTATTTGGAACAAATTATACTTGGGTTGGTATGAGGTTTTTCACTCTTTATTCTTATAATGTTTATTTGTTGCACTCAGTGTGAACATTGTTTCACTGGAGAAATATTAATGTCAATTATGAGATGCTGTCTCAGTTCCCTTGGGGTCTTACACACTACATAAAAGGCATATACTTATATTTGTGCTTCTTCTTCTGGGCACATCACCATACCACTTAGCATCCTTGTAGTTAGCAGTCCCTTGTTACTGAGTTCTGGTGGTTGCAGTGATGTTTATCACTTCTAGGCCTGGTGTATTAACTTTGCACCAGTCATCCATTCTTGCTTTCTTCTGTTACTCCCTACTGTCTACTAGAAACAAAAGGTTCAGCAGAGGGATCTCTAAGAGCCAAGAAGACGGTACTGTTGGTTGGGCATGGTGGCACATGCCTATAATCCCAGCACTCGGGAAGCTGAGGGAGTAGGATCGCTCCGAATTTGAGGCCAGCCTGGGCTACATAGCGAGACCCTGTTTTAAAACAAAACAAAACAACAAAAAAGGTAGAACCACTAGACAACGTAAGTAAAAAATAAACTTTTGTTGTCTTAGCCAGTGATATTTTGGTGTTACTTGTGACAGAAATTAGTCTGCACTATTGCAATATGCACTATTGTCTTCCTAAAATCTCAACTCTTTCTAAAAGCTGAACAATTCTGAATTCAGAAATATCTTTCCCTAAGAGTTTCAAATAAGAGTTTATAGCCATACCACATTTGTAGATTTATTGTGTTAATTGTAATATTTCTGTGGCATTTATTAAAATCCTTAACATATGGTAAATGGAAGCCATGGTTTGTTATAAAAATCTGGTAAATCTAAATTTCTTGTATTTAGAACTGAGGTTTGGAGAATAGTAAGCAATTATAAGAACAGTATCTTTATATATTTAAATTTCCTTCAAATGACCTGTTTAGACATGTTTCTAGAGAGCTGTTTATCTGCCTTTACATATGATTATTCTAAAACTAAGAAAATGGAGAAAAATAATCTAATTAACAGAATCATCTGAATGATCGTTTTGGGGGTTTTTTTGTTTTTTTGAGACAGTCTCACTATGTAGTTCAGGCTGACCTTGAACTCACTATGTAGCCCAGGCTGGCCTCAAACTCAGGGCAGTTCTCCTGCCTCAGCCTCCTAAGTGCTGGGATTATAGGCAGGTGATACCATGCCCTGCTTGTGGACAATTACCTTTTTTTTGGTACCAGGGATTGAACTCGGGTCCTTGAGCTTGCAAGGCAGGTGGCGTAACCACTGAGCTAAATCCCCAGCCCCTGGACAATTACTTTTTAAGAGATGATTTGGAAGCTTCCTGAGATGGTATATGCAAAAATATACAGAAAGACAGGCTGTTGTTATGTCAAACTTAAACCTGATAACCTGTACAGAAAGTATCATTTTCTTCTACAATAAAATATCAGCTTCTTCATTTTAGAAATCTCATACAGGAAAAGGAACATCCCTTAGTTACAAAACACATGTTCTAAGGCAAGTGCCCATCTTTGAGCAAGTTTGTTTTCTAATGGTGTAATACTGTAAGTCACTTGTCTGATTTTAGGTTGTCACTTATTTTTCATAATCAGAAATGGCTTAACTTTGAAGAAGATGCTGTCCTCCTGTTTTCTTCTCTTGATATCCTCATCTGCCTTAAGTTTTAAATAGAAGCATTAGCGTCATCCTTCACTTTTCCTTGCTCTTACTACATACATCTGATGAGTCATTAAGTCTTGTTGATTCTGCTTAAGGGATTTTTTAATACTTTACCCTCATACAGCAGGCTCAGGTGAGAGAGTCATTCATTTTCCAAGCTGGAGTTGGCAAACTTTTTTGTGAAGGACCAGATAGTCAGTGTAAGAACCATTTTTAGCTTACAGGATATCGTCAGTGGGCTATAGTTTGCTGACCTCTGGCCGAGGCTGTTGCCTTAACCCCTCCATCTTCCACATTTCTATTAGAATGATTTCGCTATAATATGAACATGTCACTTCCAGATAAAACCTCTTTCTGTACTCCTGTTAAATTTTTATGCTTAAGGCATTTATATACCATGTTTAGGATTTTTGCCATTTCTTCCTATGTTATTTTCTCAAAAATTTTATGACTTTTCTTTAAAGGAAAATTTGTATTATGAATGAGAGTTAATATTGATTACCATAACTAGAAAATCAGTAAACAAAAGGTAACAGTAAAAAGAAATGTAGAAATACTAAATGCTTATTTCATATACCATACAATCACGTATATACCACACTTCAAAAAACCTGTGGTTTGTAAGATAAACCCTCTGTTCTCTAGCATTTCATATAAGTCTCTTCGTAAATTATTACACTGCTCACCTTACTTGCAAGATTGCTCAGCTAAAACAGAACATAGGAAGTTATTTTGGTAAGATTCTGGCCTTAAACTCTAGCAGTCTACTGGTGCTGATTCCAAATAAACCTGGTGTGCTTTTGGGCTATTCTCAGGAAAGTATTTCACTGATAGGCTGCGGAATGCATTGTCAGGGCAGTTGTGCAGAAGACTCTAGAGCAGTGATAGTGAGCCTTTTAGAGCTTTCAATGATACAGACAGCCCACTGCGGCATGCGTGCCATAGGTTTGCCACCAGTGCTCTGAAGGCTGGCGAAAGCTATGAAATCTTCCCAGAAATCTCCAAATGCCAAGTGAGCATTCTATATACATTACCTCTACTGTAGCGGTAGAAAAATAGTCTTAAAACCATTTGTTTCAATTGGTTATTTAAACTTAATAACAGAACACTGGTTAACCATCGTAGTGTACAGTAGCACCTGTAGAAGGGTGCTGCAGACTTGATGCTAAGTGCCTCACCTTATGTTCCAGCCATGCCGACCATCTCACCATTTTTCCTCCCCTGCCCTGCCCTGCCATTGTGCCATGCTCTTCCTTTAACATAGTGCAGACTCCACTGTTGATTCAAGGCCTATCTCAGTAACCTGACTATGACTTCTCTAGGCAAGTTAAAAAAAC
This sequence comes from Heterocephalus glaber, assembly GCF_000247695.1. Next base: position 3,868,714 of record NW_004624875.1, read on the forward strand.
AAAAGTTTTATTTAGATATAATTCACATGTTATAAATTTACTCTTTAATGGGTATACTTTAATGGGTTTTAGCATATTCAGAGTTGGTATTTGTCACCATTATCTTATTTCAGATATTTTCCTTACCCCAAAATAAACCCATTAGCAGTCACTCCCCTTTCATCTAACTTCCCCAGCACCCTGCAGCTGTTAATCTATTTTGTCTCTATGGATCACACACTAGGTGTTCATATAAATGGAATCATACATATGTGCTCCTTTGTAACTGACTTTTTATACTTTACATAATATTTTAACTAGCTTATTCTACTTTACATAATATTTTCAAGGTTCATTTATCTTGTAACAGTATTAGAACTTCCTTTTCATAGCTGAACAATATTCCTTTGTGTGGATGGATATACCACATTTTGTCTATTTCCCTGTTAATGGACATTACTTCCATTTTTGGCTGTTATGAATAGTGCTGCTATGAACATTTCTGTATGAGTTTTTGTGTAGACCTATGCTTTCCTTTTTTCAGATATATGCCCAGGAATAGAATCCCTGGGACCCACAGTAACTCAAAAGTTTTACTTGAGGAATTGCCTATGTTCCAAAGTGGCTACATCAATTTACTTTCTGACTAGCACTGTAGGAGAGTTCTAGTTTTGTCATATCCTCATCCAATTTTTCATATCGTCTGTCTGTTTAGACAAATTTTGATAAATCACTCCTATACTAAACCGTAGCAGATTCTATTACTATTTAACAATGATCATGTTGGAATATTGTTTTTCTGTTGACCCATTTGACTTTAAGCTTCTAGGTTTTAGATATCTTTTATCTGGACACACAGAAATTCCAGCATACTATGTGATATTTCATAGGTCTCTTAATAAATGAACTAAGGTTTAATTACTATATATGCATTCAGTGATAGTATTTTATTTTTATTTTTTAAATTTTTATTAGCACATGTTTGCAATACATAATCATTTTAATTTTAGACACATAATTGTTGCTTAAAGGCAGAAAATTTATTTGACACTAGTGGTTAGAATTGGATTTATGAATTGGGCCAAAAGATTTCTTAAGTGCTTTTGTTTTCTGTGATACCTGGTTTATAGAAGTAGAGCAGTCTTAAATGTTAGTGCAACAACGCTTTGCTTTATTCACCAAAGATAGCTTAATGATTGATACATACTGAAAAATGGGGAGTTTGGCTTGACATATAAAAAAGATGACTAGTGGTTATAATCCATCTATTGTTCTATGAAATATTTTTTAAACCAACTGTGATTCATTTCTTTTACTGTAAGTATGAAAAAAATCCCAGGAGATACTCAAAAGGTTTAATTATATTAAATAATCTGAAAAATCCTCAAAGAAACATGTTAAGAATAAATACATTCAGGCCAGGGATCTAGCTCTGTGGTTCCACCGCCTGCCCTGCAAGCGCAAGGACCAGAGTTCGATCCCCGATACCAAAAAAAAAAAAGAGTAAGTACATTCAAATAAATGTTGTTCCCCGTGGAAGAGTTGCCTTTAGAAATGATATACTTCAGATCATCCTGCCTTTTAGGGAGATACATTTTGGAAAGTATTGTCGATCTAAAGTACATTCCTTGAGAATGTGGTAGGAAAATCTTCATACTTGAAATTTCAGGTAAACAAGACAAAATATCAAGTTTAGTAATATTTTTTATTTAAAATGAAGTTTGGGGGGCCGGGGATTCAGCTCGGTTTTGCTGCCTGCTGCGTAAGTGCAAGGACCCAAGTTCGATCCCTGGTACCAATAAATAAATAAATAAATAAAATGAAGTTTGGGGAGTATAATTTATAAATTGGCTTTTAGTAATACTTAGTGAGGATCCCAAAGATGTTTTCAGTAATGAAGGTATCAGAATAAAGGTACAGTGACTCAACATGACTCCTTACAGAAATTTAGGTGTGTATCATATGACATTTATGTTTAAAGTTAAAATCAGTCTATAGTCATCTTATAGTTGTTTACTACTTTCAAATGACTCTTTGGTCCTTTGATTTTTTTTTTTAACTGGCACTGCACCCAGGGGCACTCTACCACTGAGTTACATTCCTAGCCTTTTTATTTTTTTATTTTGACACGGGGTCTCACTAAATTGTCCAGGCTTGCCTTGAACTTGTGATCCTCCTGCCTCAGTCTCCCACGTAGCTAGGATTACAGGCATGCCTAGCTTTAGCATGTTTTAAAAAGTCTTTGGCTTTCACAGTACGTCTAAGTTCGTATTTAATGATCTGCATCTCATAGAATTTAAAGTCAGAAGACTCATAATATTTCATGAAAGTGTCATAAAAGCAAGAGAGATTTAATGTGATCATTATAGAAAAAACATACCATGAGGAAATATTAAACCCTATAAATGCTTGAAATTATTTCCAACAGTTATTTGCTTTGTCACTGATATGAGGAAATACAAATAAATGTCTAATGTCTCAATAATAGAACTGGTAAAGAGTAGTGGCTGTGTTCCAGATACTCTTGGACTGTGTAAAATCTCAGATGTGATAGTGGTCACTGAGGCTTTGCTTGGCAAGTGTGGGCTTTCCTAGTGGTTATTGTGGTGTATGGCATCTTTGTTTTCCCTTACTGATAGTTTTTTTTTCTCTTAATGAAAAGCCATTAAATCTTAGTTTATTTTCTGTTGAGGCAAGCATTTAACAGACATTCAAACTCCCTAGTCTCAGAAGTGTTTAGTTTATTTGAACTGTGACTATGGGCAACAAAGTAACATAGAGTTAAAACCACCTTTCCTGGTTAGGAGTATTTCATCAGATTTGTTGCTCATTGACCTTCTAATATCTGTGTGAAATACTAACATTTTTACTGCTAAATCATGTTTCCAATGGAATAAATAAATTTAAAACCTTATAAATAAAAAAATTGTTAAGATACGTGTCTTTATTAATTATGGACTATTGTGAGTTGTCATTTCCATTTCTAATCTTGTTAATTATCCAAGAATCTCTTATACACATCACAGTAATAGTCACTAAAATGTTTGCATAATACCTACAAAGCATTTAATATACATGATTTAATCCTTTCCTTTAAACTCCCTATTGGGATACATGTTTTAAACTACATATTTTTAAGCCAGGGGACACATTTAATCACTTGCCCAAGATTACAACACAGACTGTAGGTGACAGAACTTTATGTCGTGTTCTATTAAACCACATATGCTTTCAGTACATTTAGAAATATTTTGATCAGATGAGAACCACACAGTCTTGCTGTTTTTATTGTGTGTATGTATATTTAATTTCTGTACTTAGAACTCATCAATAACTTTTAACAAATTCAGAATCTCAGGCCAGAGATTGAGTACAAAGATAAATAGATGTATTTATCCATAATATCTCACTTAGTTCTTAAATATTTTTAATGGAATAAAAGCTGTTGCTCCACAGTGGCATTTCTTAAATGTCAAGCTTCTGAAAGACCTTACTTTGTACCACAGTTTTCAAAGTGTGAAACAAACTAATCTGCTTAACACATTATTAACACACTGAGGTGATATTAGTATTTTCGTGCCTGACTTCCCTTGAGCAATTTTCTATACTGAATTGTTCACAAATTCTCAAAATTAATAATTCTCTAGAATTATTTCAAACATAACTATACTGCCCAGAATTAGTTTCTTTTCTTTTTGGTACCCGGGATCGAACTCAGGTCCTTGTGCTTGCGCAGCAGGCAGCGCAGAATTAGTTTCTTATATGACAAGTAGTAGCCTAACCAAATCCTAGTTCATTCTTTTCTTTGATCTCTCTATTCTCAGTGCTGTGATGCTCTAACTTTGACCTAAACTGAAAAAACTTAGACTTTAACATTAAGACGTGGAGGTATGACTTGGTCTGTCAAGTAGCTCACTAGTCACCTCTTTGATCTATATTTATTCATTCTTTTTATTTATAAATTCAGAGAAAGGTGGTGAAAGAAAAAAACTTGGGAGGAAATGAAGTCTAAACTGAAGTGAAAAGAGTAAGTAGGGTTGCCTGGCAAGAAGAGGAAGAGAATTATAGCATACATGACATACAGCATCTCTTGAAGGTCTGGTAGCAAGAGGGAGCATGATGAATTGAGAGGCAGAAAGTTTTGCTTGATTGAACTGCAGAATGTGACGGGGCTAGAAAATTTCAAGGTGGCATCATAAATAGAAACAAAGGCCTGGTCATAAGGTGAACCAGATAGGGGAGATACCAGATAGGGGAAATTACTGAAGGCTTGGTTTATTACTGTTTATAAGAGGTTGTCCAGTGATATTTATTGAGGGAACAATACTGGCCACAATTGACCAGGGAGAGTTAAATTAAACTAATAAAATGTCCGTGTACCTCTAAAAATATTGTTTGTGCTTCTCTATCTCTGCTCTTGAACCTTCATGATAATCCCTAATTTCTTGACCATTTCTACCTATTCACAGTTCATCTTGCCTCTTCTCATTTCTCTTGTTTCCTTCTTCAATCTAGACCCCTTAGACTGATGCTTCAGTAGTTCTTTTCTAGATCACTTGGATTTTTCAAGGATGAGTCAAGTAATAAGACATGCTTGGTATATACAGTGTTAGCTTTTTGGTGTATTTCTTTTTATTATTTTTATATATAATTCTGTAGTATGTATATTTATATCTTATACTTTTTGCTTATCTTTCTAGTATTTGCATTTTCTGCATTTCATAAAAATTTTTTCATAAATATTATTGGCCATAAAATATTTTGGCTTGGGTCCATCATTTACTTAATTTCCTAATGGTGAATATATAGCATCATGGGGCTGGCCGTGTAGCTTAGTAGCTCAGTAGTATAGGGCTTACCTACTATGCACAAGACCTTGGATTTAATCCCAGCAGTGAAAAAAAAGGGAAAGTAGGGTAGGAGGGAGAGAGAAAGCTATGATTTACTAGGGTAATGATTCAAATATTTTAGGGTTTTGATTCAATGCCAAGTTGTTATCCACGAGAATTGTACCAGTATGTAAATGTGGCCATTCCATTATACCTTCTGTGGTATTGGATTTTATTACTTATTAAAAAATTGTTGCTATTTTAGTAGTAGAAAGTTCATCACATTTTTATTTCGCGGTTACATGGTTGGCCATATTCTCATGTGTTAACATGTTCCCATCAGCTTGAACCACCAATGATATATACATAACTGTCCCATCTTATTATTTTTTCTTACTAATTTTATGAGCTCCTGACGAAGTCTCCTTTATGGTATTCTATTTGAATATCTTTATTAGGTTTGTTGTAGAAGTATAGAGAAATTAGGAAGTTTGTATTAAAAAAATCTATTGCTGATCTCTGTGATTTATTCTAATTAAAAACAAAAAACCCTTTCACTCAGTGATTTTAAAATATTTTAAAATTCTTCTGATCTTATGACTTACTGGTTAATGTTATTTCTTTAGTTTACCATATTGGTAAATTGAGCATTACTATTCTAAATACTTTTATGTCTGTTACTTCATTTTCTTTTCATGACAACTCTGTGAGGCAATAGAGGGCACAAAGAGGTGTTAAAGAGCTAATAAGAAAAACGTTGTCATATTATTGACAAATTATACACTGTGTTCTAATTCTACTATCATTTCTGTATTGTGATTATTTCCTTCTTTCCTTCCTTATGGCCTGCCTGCCACCTGGTTTGCCTCTCTCCCTCCCTGACTCCCTGCCTTTCTGTTTTTTTGTTATATTTTCTCCATTGGTGCTTGCGCTTGAGCTCTGGACTTCCCATGCGCTAACCACATGCTCAACCGCTGAGCTACATCCCCAAAACCTCCCTTTGTCTTTTTATGCCACTACCTCCATCTTATATAATGACTAATGTATGTTTCCTTCTCAAGAAAGGCTAAGCTAACTCTCTTTTGCTATTCTTGTTTTTCCAGATGAACTTATGTATTTATGTCATATTCCAAAAATGTTTTCAATGAAATGTTTCTCAGAATTAATCCATAAATTTTACTAGAAATATTTTCAACTTTATAATATTCAGTCAAAATGTGTCTTCTTTACTTAGTCTTAGATAGGTTCCAGATGTCAACTAAATATTTAAGGATGAATGAGTGGGAAGGCATCAGTTTATCATCTCTATAAAGTCTTGATTTATACCTTTCATTAATGTTTTTCAGCTTTCCCCATTTTTTCATGTGTGTTTTGTGTGAATATTGTTTTTTGGCATTGTTTTTTCATAATTTTCTAATTATTTTTGCCAATATATTAGAAAACCGATAGTCTTTCCATATTTATTCTGTTTTATTTATTTAAAGGTATGATTCTGAAGGAGTTTCTGAGGAATCTCTTGGGTAGACAATTACTTTGCCTGTTAATAATGATCATTTAGTTTTTTAAATTTTTGTGTAATTTTATCTATTTCTTTTTTCTTGGAATTTAACAAATAATGTTTAAATTTTAAAAAAAGATTGACAGTAATAGGCATCAATATGGTGCAGTGTGGTGCAGCTGAGCTTTGCAGTTGCTTGTCCTCTTCATGGGACTCCATAATGCTCTAGTACTGTACCAATAATGCCAACTGTACCAATGGGCAACAAGGCCCATATAACTAATAACAAATCTTATTTTCTTTATTTAAAAACAAACTATACTTTCACCAGCGTACTATCTGGTGGTTTGCAATGCATGATATCATTCTTTTCCTAGTTCCTAAAGTATATAAAGAATGATCTTATAAAAGATTTTAGATTGACTCTTCTGACATTTTTGGTGTCAGTTAAAGGAATTTGCTGTTGCTTCATAGAACCACTGTGGAAGATTATCGAACAGCACATAAAGATGGTCCAAGACACTGTAAAGGCCTTATGTGAATTATATAATTCATCTTCAGAAAAAAGCCACTTTATATTCTGTTAGCCCGTTTTATAGATGAAATTGGGACTTGTTCGTTGTATAGCTGAGAAGTGACAGAGTCATTTTACTTATAAAATAGAAACAAGCCTCAGGAATGAATGGATGAGTGGAGATAAGTATGTGTATATATATATGTATATGTATATATATATGTATATATATGTGGATATTTATACATATACATACATATGTATAAAATAAGTTTTGAGTTTATGATAGAATTATGTCCCAATAAACTCTTTGTAAATTGAAAATATAAATTGAAAATGCATTTAATGTATATAGCATACAGCACATCATTGTTTAGTCTTTTTTTTTTATTAAATTCTTTTGTTGGTACATTGTAGGTATACAACACAATTACTTTTCTCATTGGGAATTGTACCTTTACATAATGCATCCTGGTTCTTATTTTTTCCCCATTCCTAGCCCTCCCTTCACGCCCTCCACCCTTCCCTATTTACAAAGACTTTATTTCCATTTTTTCCATTTCTCAGCATTTGTCCTTTCCCTTCTTTCCTTTCTCCTGACCCTCCCACTACCCCTACCCCTTTGGACCTTTTCTTCCTATTTTACATTATCGATTATTCATTCTAATAATTGGTACATTTTAGGTATACAATATAATGACATTCATCATTGGAAATTTGCACCTTTACATAGTCTCTCTTGGTTCTTATTTTTCACCGTTGCCCAGCCCTCCCTTCAACGCCTCCAGTCCTCCCTGTTTACAAAGATTTTGTTCCTATTTTTCCATTTTTTCATATTAATCCCATTCTCTTTTATCCTTTCCCCTAGCCCTCCCACTTCCTTCCCCTTTGCCCCTTTTCTTCCTGTTTCACATTACCTATTATACATTTTAGTCCTTATTTACACTTTCAGTTTCTCACACCAGAGAAACTATTCGGTATTTATACATGTGTGTCCTATTTATTTCACTTAAGAGTATGGCCTCAATGTGCATCCACTTAGCTATAAATGTCTCTAATTTCTCATTTTTTAAGGCTGAGTAGTACTCCATTTTATTAAAAAACCACATTTTCTTTATCCAGTCTCCAGTTGATGGGCATGTTTAGTCTGTTTTAAATGTTCTCAGAACACTTACCATAACTGTAGTTGGGTAAAATCATCTAACACAAAACCTATTTTATAATAAAGTGTTAAATATCTTATGTAATGTATTGAATATTGTACTGAACATTAAAAAAGAACAATTAAATAGGGGAATGCTTTCACACCATCATAAAATGGAAGTCTTAAGTTAGAGCATCATAAGTCATTGTATTGGTATATGTTACATATACATACATATATATGTATCATGAGCTTGAGGCATAGATTATTGCCTTTTGAAATTTTTATGGAGTCCAGTACTTGTCATAGTGGCACATAATGAACACTCTTTAATAATAATCAGAATATAATTTCCTTCCAGGAAAATATTACCTAATTACTTGAAGATTGAGTAATATTTCTTCATAAGGGTATAGTGCCTCAGTAGTTCATATGTGTTGTACTTATAAATGTACCAAGTTTTCCTCTGCATTTTGCAGACATGTTGGTAGTATTGGCATATAGGTACTCCTAATGTTGTAGTTTGTAATTTTACTTTGAACTTTTGTTTTACTTTTCTCCATAGGAATTCTAAGACAATATTGAATTCTTAGTACCTTCAGAGTAAAAGATGATTACTTCTAAGAAACCTACTTCCTATAGAACTCAGTGTATTTTTTAAACAAGGTGCAAGTGTATAGTAGAATAGGGACTATCTATAAACATTAGCCACTGTCACGGATGGTGAAGGTACTGGATCAATGTTTGGAAGGCAGAGGGGACAGTATGCTCATTTGGAGGGTAATGTGTTTTCTTCATAGTGAGATTCCCTAATACAGTGAGCCAGCTCAAGTTGGTGGGACAGAATAGTATTCAAGAGCCACTGTATAAGGGAGGAGTTGTTTTATAGAAGTTTAACTTTGGCATAATCTTGGGCCTGATAAAGGAAAAAAAGAGCACATTAGAATGTGGTTACTTTAGTCTATGAATAGAAACATTCTTAAACCAGAAAAGAAAACTATCTGAATTTTTTAAATTTCTTAAGGAGCTTAATAACTGTGTTCTTTTCCCAGCTCCCATATAAACTTTAAATGCTTTATATTTTGTGCAATAAATTGAAGCCTTAAAAGCTCTAGAAGTGCTTGAAATTATATTCTTCCTTGTGTTTCACAAATCGGATGACTCATTTATAGCTTATTCATTTTAGTTATGCTATCTTATTTTAATCTAGCCTTATTTCAGGGTTTATTTTGCTGATTCTTGGCTATTTCTTATGCCTGTCCACTAATTTACAAGATAACTTACTTTTATATTTGTAGAAAGTTTTTGGTAATTTTCTTCTAGTTGAAATCCCTGTGCAATTTGGAGTGTCAAATCTGTTCCATGCCCAGACCTAGTTCTCAGTCTGCTTTATTGGATTCATTACCTACTTGTAGCACCAAATGAATTCCATTCTTTGTTCCCTTCCTCCATGCCTTCCCTCTTTCTCCTTCAAGATGCCCAGAGTTTTTAGACCTCATGATTTTATCCTTTAAATGATACTATTTTTAATTTTAGTAAATCAAATTTCTTATTAATTTCTTTCTGTGAAAAAGATAAATTTCTGGGTCTTGCAATAGTGGTAGGATTTAAATTTTGTAAATATTTAAGTTTTTTATTAATAAATGATCTGTTAAATATGCAGTAAAACTACTTCACATCTCCTTAAACTAAAACGTTTCATATTGATTTTAGTACTTTCTTGAATGCAAAAACAAAGTTTAAAATTTCCTTATTAAAATGCAAAACCCAGTGTCTTCTAGACTTTTGAAGAGCTTTTGTCCATTGTATAATCAGTAAGGTAGCCAAGAGTTCCTCAGAAGCAGGGCATCATTTAGATATAAAACAGTTATGGCTTATGTATACAGTAATGATGTGGCATGACCATTCATGGAGTGGCAGCCACAGTTTTACTTTAGTGCTAAAATCCTTGGATACTACCAAATTTCATTCACTTTGAAGACTTTACTGACATTCCCTAGAACAAAAATGGTTAGGTTATTTTGATTTAACTAGATAAAGTTAGTATGACTAGAAAGCAAAATGACACAGTTGTGAGCCATAGACCTTTTTATTTTTTCCCAGATGTTTGACAGTGTAAACATACATAAAATACATATTAAAGTTTAGATGCTTTATGTTTTATGCAATAAATTGAAGCCTTAAAAAGAAAACATTAAAAAAAAGAAATTCATTAGTTTTACTTAATTAAGACAGTAAAATAGCAGCAAATGCCAAGACACTGTGCACTTCTTTTATTTAAGACAAGTTACTTCATTGACATCAGAGTCAGAAATGTGAGACTGGCTTTCTTTAATACTTAATATAGCTCAAGTCACTGGTTAGATAAGGGTATATTTTCCCAACTGTACATCAGGGAGGAGTGCTTTCATTAGTTTCAGAAATGCAGACCCTTAAACAGCCAGCATGAACACAGCACTGAGCATTACGAAAAATGAAGCATTTACTTTCCAAACATTTGCCACAGAAGGCAAGTGAGTCTTTACATTTGCGGTTGTTTCTTCCCTCCGTAAGTTAAGGGTTGTGCTTTGTTGAAACATTTCAGAAAAATTATTTGGCATGCCACTAGTGATACTTAGGGTCATGGGTGTTGGGGATGATTTTGTTGCACTAGTGAGGCTTGTGTTTATAATCATTCCATCTTGGAGATGAATAGTTAGAGTTGCAGCTGCTGCTTCATGTGAATTGATCATTTCTGTGGATGTATCTTCTGGATAGGGCACCAAAGCCTTATCAGTGCCAGTAAAGGTAGTGTCTTTGCTTAGTGTGCCACCAAACGTTGTTTCTTTTGTTCGATACCGTTTGGGTATTTTGGTCACTTTGGGTTGAGTCACCATACTCAGAGAGTTAATGGTGTCCACTGTCTGCATCCCGCTTACAGTGAATGAGCTTGAGGTAAATCCAGAAGGTGTGGGATATATGTTATGTTCCTTCAAAGATGATATCTGTTTAGAACAAGGAGTCCCTATCACATGGGCTTTTGTTTCCATCATCCACTTCAATAAGTAAGTAATGTTTTGTTTATAGTCACAGGACCACCTGTTATTGTGAAGGGTTATCTCTTGCAACTGTAAGAGTTGGTCAAAAGATTGATCTGGAATGAATGTGAACTTATTGTTGTGAAGGTAAAGATGTGTGAGATTTGTCAGATTTATTAATGTTCCTGGAAGGATTTGTGTCAAGGAATTATTAGACAGGTCCACAATATGTAGTTTGGAGGGCATGTTGGTTGGAACTGTCCAGAGTTTGTTATTGCTGAGATTAAGAACCTCAAGACTTCTTAGTGTATTTTTAATGAGGACCACCTTTTCCAGCATGTTTTTAGAAACATCCAGATATTTAAGATTCCACTGATAAGCAGTATCAGATTTGTCAAGAAGTTTAATGTTGTTGTTAGCAGCAGACATGTTCCAGAGAGACCGAGGTAACTGAGCAGGCAGGCTTTCAAGCCTGTTGTTTGAAATGTCCAGGGTCCTCAGATTGGTATACTGAGTTAATTGGTTATGCAGATCAGTAAAGTGGTTATAAGATAGGTTTAAATATATAATATTCTCTTGCAGTCCAGATGGTAATGTAGTCAAGTTTCTGCCTGAACAGTCCACATGCCTGTGCCTCTCTGTGCATATACATTGGAGAGGACAAATGCATAAAATACCAGGTGTGAGAAACAGAAGGATGAACAGGCAAGGAGACATTTTCAATATCTGATATTCCATCAAAGCCTAGAAACAAACAGATACACCCGTCTTTTAATATGCAAAAACAATTTAGGCATCTGCATGGGTCACTTAGCATTAGGCAAAATTTTCAATAAACCTCCTTGTTGTTGAGTCCTTTTATAATTGTTCCAGTGATTAAACTAACAAAGCTTCCCTTCATTTATAGTCCAAATGCCTAATCCTTCAATTGGGGCTATGTAGTAGAGAGAGATTCTTTCCCCCTACCCTTTCCTGCATTTTCTCCTTTATTTTCTTCCCTTTTTTACCGTATACTTTTTTACTCATCTTCTCAGAGTGTTAATAAGATAAAAGAGCATTTTCTGCAAGTAAAGAGTTGTAGTCTTAGCTATTATTATTTTTGAAAATATGCTTTCATGCTCAGGAAAAATGGCTGTCGTGTCTATTTTTTAATCTCTGCAGTAAAACTGAATGTGTATAGGATGAAATTTTATTTAGATATTAAAGCAATTCTTTAAAATTTCATCTTTTTAAGGATCAATTTATCCTTGTAAAAACATTACAAGGCACTTGAAAAATTCAGACCAACACCATGCCTTAAACCTCACATTTTGTGAAGTGATTTTTCTGTATATTTCAGCATTAATTCTAAACCAAAAGCAATATGTATATTTACAAAGTGAATGAATATTGAAAAGAAAACCCTTAAACTGATACTGCAGCAAATTTCTGGTGCATGCACTTGCTATTGAATATATATTCAATCCTAACATTGACTTTTTCTCAGAAAAAGAAAAAGAAAAAAATACCAAAATTGGTCTTTTACTGATTTAAATAACCTCTTACCATAGTGTTGTCTTCAACATCAGCATCTCATTTTCTCCGGGAAACTTGAAGCTTAGAGGTCGTCTTGTTCTGAGAGTGGGAATGGTTTCTGGCTGTGGGCTGTGCTTGCCTGCTCAGCTGCATTGTGTTGCTGTGAGCCGAAGCTCTGCAGCCACCTGATCAGTGCCACATAGGAGGACTGCAGAGCCGTCATTGGTGCTGACTCAAATTTATTGCAAGCAACAAAATGGGCAATTTTTTTTTTAATGGCATTGAGAGAACCTATATATCTCGGATTTACTATAGGATGGAATATCTCATGCAAATTAGATCTGGCCTTTACTCCTTTCTGTATTTGCCTGAGCTTAGGTTCCACATTTTAACATTTTTTACATTAAGAAGCTAAGGTTCTTTTTAATGCCTGTCCAGTCTTTTCACAGGTTGAGAAATGTTGAAAATGGATTTGACCTTCCTTGTGGATGGCTAAGATACTAATTTAACTTTTAAAATGTCTTTTTATATTCTTTTCTAAAATGGTACAATTGTCATGTCACCTTTTAAAATACCGTAATACAATCTGTATGATGTGTGTGTCCTCCCCTACACCATGATAATTATTATATTTAATCTTTTCAAATTTGTTAACCACTTAATGTTTTATCTTCCCTTTTAGGAGGTACTGAAGTAATTGGTTAAGATTGTTTTGTCTTTATCCTTCTGATACAAAGAATCATTTTTTTTTTCTTTTTTTGGTACTGGAGATCGAACTCGGATCCTTGTGCTTGCAAGGCAGGCAGTGGAAGAACCACTGAGCTAAATCCTCAGCCCCACAAAGAATCATTTTAATAAGAATATACACATTAGGCTATATATTTTTATTTATTTATTTATTTATTTATTTATTTTGCAGTACTGGGGATTGGACCCAGGGTAGGATGCATTTAAAATGAGCATCTTATGCTTTCCATTTTCAGCTCCTATAGTAATATAAATTTTTTTTTTTTACATATTCTGGGTTAAATAATTTTCAGTCTTTATGAAATTCACCATGGATGCTAAGTGGATATGAGTATTGTTTTTTTCCATAGATGTTTTTGGTACTAAATGAATGAATATTTATTTGATTGTATGCTTTAAAAAATATTATCAAGGGGCCAGGGATTTAGCTCAGTGGTTTCACCGCCTGCTGCGCAAGCGCGAGGACCCGAGTTCGATCCCCGGTTCCAAAAAAAAAAAAAATTATCAATTTCAAGCCAGGGATTTAGCTCAGTGGTTCCGCCACCTGCCTCACAGTGCAAGATCCCGAGTTCAATCCCCATTAACAAAATATATATATTTATATATATATATATATATATATATATTTCAGATGGGTTCTTCAGAGTGTTTTGTTTGTTTCTGAAGAAGTTTATGGATTCAAAATTACATGAAATAATGTAAAAGAGAAAACTCATAAAATGGGATCAGATTTGTGATAGCTTTTACTCTTAGTGAATTGTGTAAATCTACTAAAACTCAAATCTAATCCAGAATGGCTAGTTTTCCTTAGAAACAAAAGCAAATAAAGTTATGGCATGTTCATTACCAAATTGTCACCATTTAAAAATCAACAATTATTAGCACATTACATTAAAGACAATCCTTTTATGCTTAACTAATATAAATTCTTTGGTTTTCTCTAAATTTAATTTAGTATTATTTTAACTTTAACCCCAGAAGAATTTATTATATTAAAATTTTTAGTTTACTAGGGAAGAAACTATACACTAGGAATCTTTTATGTAAAACTAATGTTCCTCCAAAAGTACATATGTTTTTAAGTCTGCAACATTAGGAATTTTTTTTTTTTTGGTACCGGGGATTGAACTCTGGTCTTTGCACTTGCATAGCAGGCGGTGAAACCACTGAGCTAAATCCCCAGCCCCAGGAATTTATTATTGATTAGTTTCTTTATTGCCACTTTACTTTGAGGGTTCATTTGGACTCTAGATTCTTTCTGTGGATTTCAGAAACCAGTCATCAGCTATAATGCTTAAAAGTAATGTGTTAAAAATACAACATTCAGGGCCAGGGATTTATCTCAGTGATACTGACACCTGCCTCGCAAGCAGGTGTCCTGAGTTCAATCCCCGGTACCAAAAAATAAAAAGCTATATACCAAAAATACTACATTCAGCAACATTTTTATATAAATAGAGAATGGGTTGCTTTTGGCATTTAGAGTTCTATCTCAGCTCACCTATAAACTATTATACTTCACAGGTTATGACTAAGGATCAGTTTACTGAACACTTAAATTTCTCCCTTATTTTAAGGAAGTTGCATTATGCCAGGTTGGAAGTAGAGCTGTCCGTTCCAATTACACTTACCAGTAATTTTATTTGAAATAAAAGACATGGGGCTGGGGCTATGGCTCAGTGGTAGAGCACTTGCCTAGCATGTGTGAGGCTCTGGGTTTGATCCCCAACATGACGCACACAGAGAAAAAGGACATGATCTATTACATGATATATTATTACCTAATGAATCTGGTTTTATTCTGTATCAGGATTAGATTCTGCTGCATATAATATAAAATTCTAATACAGTATCAATGACGGTGTTTCTCATTTCAAATTTGGGAACACACATTTTGCTTCATATTACTCAAATTCTCAGAAAAGGGGGAATGATTTTAATATATTTGAATTATAGCAGTCTGTTCTCATTTTTAAAAATTATCATACAGTAATAGTGTATTACCCTGGCATGTTGGTGCACACCCGGCATGTTGGTTCCAGCACTTCGAGAGACTGAGGCAGAAGGATTGCAAGTTCCAGCCCAGCCTAGGCAATTTAGTGATTTAGCAGGGCAACTTAGCAAGACCCTCAAAATACAATTTTTTTTCCAATTCTAGGATCGAACTCAGGACCTTGCGCTTGCCACGCAGGCACAGAGCCACTGAGCCACATCCCTGGCCCAAAATATATACTTTTAAAAGGGCTGGGCATGTAGCTCATTGCAAAAGCACTGGGTTCAATCCTCAGTACCACAGATAATAATAGTGATAATAATAAAATAATACTGTTACTCAAAAAATAATTTTTAGAGGTTTAAATTGTTACAGCTTTTCTTAGATACTATTCAGACACATTAACTACATTTTAGGTAAGTATGCCAAGGTCAAGAATTACACCTATTTTGTCAGCTGTTCTAAATTAAGCAGTAAATTAGTCTACATGTTCTTTTGTGTCCTAGGATATATTATCCCGGCATGTGAAAGATAAAGTACTTGCCAGGCAGTGACTTCCTTTTTTTGTTTTTGTAGTACTAGGGATTTTTTTTTTTTTGAGACTAGGTCTTCCTAAGTCACTAAGTTGCCCTTCCTAGGCTTGAATTTGCAACCCTCCTGCCTCAGCCTCCTAGAGTGCTAGGATTATAGGCGCGTATCACCACACCCAGCTGGCTATCCCATTTAATCCACAGTTTTCCTTTACTTCTTAGGATGATAACATACATTGTCTCAAATAATGGAGACTCATAGTATTCTCAGTTTTTGGTACAGGTTGAACATCCTTATCTGAAATGTTTGGGACCAAGAATGTTTCAGATATTACAATTTTTTGGATTTTGGAATACGTGCATAGAGTTTACCAGTTGAGCATCAGTAGTCTGAAAATCTGAAATTTGAAATCTTCTTAAATCCAAAACTTTTCAAATGCTGACACAGTTTTAGATTTTTAGATTAAAGATGGTTAACTTCTAAAGTAGATATTAAAATACAATAAACTATTTTTAAAACATAAAAGAATCAACAAAATAGAAAGTATGTCAAAATCTTAAGTGGCTCAGTCTTACTGCCTCCCCACTCCTCTTATTGTTTTCAGTTCTTCTCTAGAATATCTGTCATTCTGGGTTTATCTGTTTGCTTCTTTGGAAAGATTTAATTGTTCTTTTAGCAAAGGTTAGTGGTGCACGCCTGTAATCCCAGCACTCAGGAGGCTGAGGCAGGAGGATCACCATGTGTTAATTGTTTTGTCTCTCCTATTTTCTATAAATAGTTTCTAACAGTATTAACAGAATTATTTATTTGCATCATCCCACAATACTTTTAAAATAATACAAGTTCTGGGCCAGGGATTTAGCTCAGTGGTTTCGCTGCCTGCTGCGCCAGCTCAAGGACCCGAGTTCGATCCCCAGTACCAAAAATAATAATAATAATAATAATAATAATAATAGTTCTATGAGTAGATTACAGACTAGTGAATATAGCTGAAGATTTCTTTTCATCACTCTTAAATAGATTTTTTTTCCTCAGTACTGGGGATCGTACTCAGGACCTTGCACTTCCCAAGCAGGTGTGGCACCACTGACTTGCATCCCAGCCCCTCATGATAGATTTTTTAAAGCAGATATAATCAATCCTGTGTTCTGTTCTAAGGCAACTTAAAATAATTCTTTTCTCTACTTCTGTATCACTAACTTAATTAAAATTTAGATTCATCTTTTCAGCCAGTTTTCAGTTTTTCCTTCAAGTCAACTTGTGTAACAAGGTATATTCAAAAAAATATACTCTCTGGCACCTCTAATCATATTTTCTTCCTCCTCCTATTGGTAACTATTTTTATTAGCTTTTGATTAAATCTTAACAGTATTTCTTTTTGTAAATATAAAAATATATATTTATGTGTATATATATTCTTTATTCCCCTGCTATATAAAAGATTATATACTATTATATAACTTATTTTTTTCTTCTTCTTAATAATGGATCTGGAAGGTTATTCCATCTCATGGATCTCTGTCATTCATATCATGATGCACAGTATTCCATTTGGGAATGTACCATGGTTTATCTCACCACCCTCTATTGGTAGGCATCTGAATTGTTGCCAGACTTGCTGTTACAAATAATGCCACAGGGAATACCCTTGTACCTGAATAATTTTATATTTTTATCAGTGAATTTTTTTAATGCTCCTTAGGAGTAGTATTGCTGGGTTAAAAAGTTAAGAATGCATTTAGAATTTTCTCATATTATAAATTCCTCTTTATGGATTATACCATTTTCTAGTCCCTTCAGCAGTGTATCTCGTTCTGTACAGACTCACTGTAGACTTTGTTGTTAAACTTTTGTATTTATATAAGTCCTGAGGGTAAGCAGCATCTAATGTACTTTTAAATACATCTCCCTAAGTATGAGGAAGGTTGTATATCTTAAATTTTTTAAAGAACCGTTTACATTTTTTTCTGTAACTGTCTTTTATGTTTTGTGCAATTTTTTTGTATTGTGAGCCATCCCTCCCATATTTGGGGGCCTTTTAAATTTCAGAGGTAATAGTACTTGATCTTGATTTAAATTGCTATTATTTTTCTAGTTTGCCATTTGTCTTGACTTTTTATATTAGGTTATTTTTTCTTTGTTTTTTGACATTTAAAAGTTTCATGTAATTGAATTTTTTTCTTTTCATTGCCTCTAGATTTTGAGTCTCAGCTAGAAAGATGTTTTCCCACTTCCAGATTATAGAGGAACTCAGCTATATTTTCTTGTATTACATGTATGATTTCATATTTTATATTTAGATCTTGGGTCTACTTGATATTTGTTCTAATGTAGTGTGAAGTGTGGATCTAATTTTATCATTTTCCAAATGTCTATTCAATTGTCTCAGCACTTAACTCCTACTGATTTGATATTTGAGTATTTCTGAGCTTTCTCTTCTGTTCCATTGATCTGTTTGTTAATCGTGTAGCAGTAACAGTGTTTTTATTATAGATCCCCAAGTATTTGGCTACTTTTTTTAAAATCAGAATTAGGTAATAATAATAATTAATGGTCAGACATCTGATTCATTATCTCCCTACCACTACCACCACCAAATAGAATTATGTGATTGTGTGTGTGTGTGTGTGTGTGTGTGTGTGTGTGTTAGTCCAAAATCTGAGTTCTCTATGGTTCTATATCAGTGGAAAGAGTGTTGGACCACAAATTAGGAAGCAAACTCAGCTGTGGAACTATTTCTAAGCAAATCAACTTACTTTGTTGATTTGGTTGTTTCCAAATCTAGTTAATGCAGATCTGGTAAGAGCACCACTAGTATGTGGTGTGACATCAGTCTATCTTTAACTTCCCCATGCCTTGTCTTTTTGCTGTCTGTATTCATGAAATAAACTGTCCTGGATCCCTGATTCTTTAATTTTTTCTCTAGATTTTTCTTTGCTCCAGTATGTATGTATGTTTGCTTGTTTGTTTGTTTGTGACAAGGTCTTGCAAAGTAGTTCAGGCTCACTGTGCCTGGCTTGATCCAGCACTTTCTTCTCCAATATTTCCTTCATTAGCTTCCATTTCTTCGCACTGATTAAGCAGGGATTGCCATCATTTGGCTGCTCAGTTTCCACTGACCTCAGTAGGGAAAAATTATGTGTAGTCATTGTGAAGTAGGCTTCCCAGGCAAAAACTTTACGTAAAAAGCAAAAAACAAACACAAAAAAACCCCAGGTGCGATCAAGTCTGTTCTTCTGTTGTACAAAGAACAGAAGGAAGAAAACTTCATGTAGAGTTTGAAAATCTAGGACCAGACTATAACCAAGTCATTAGCTGCTGTTTTATCTGAGAAAGTCTGTGTTTCTCTGTGTTTCCCAATACCAGTCTTTGAAGGTTTCAGGAAAGAAAGTGGCAATAAAAGAGCAAAAACTGTGAAAAGAGCCCTTTAGGTAACTATTTTATATGTGAAATGGGAAGCATTAGAACTCTTCAAGGCATGTCAAAGATGTGACCAAATATAAAAGTGTTGTTTATCATTTACCCTAACTAAAATACTTAAAATTTAAAAGAATAATGAAAAATCCTCAAACTCCTGATTGCTGCTGGGTAAATTAGCCTTAAAGTGCTAAATTTGAAGCCAGGACTGGGGCCGGGGATTTAGCTGAGTGGTGCTGCACCTGCCTGGCAAGCTCAAGGTACTAAATTCAATTCCTGGTACAGGGGAAGTGGGGAGATAGTTGAAGCCAGGAATGATGGCATATACCTGTAACCCCAGCACTTGGGAGGCTGAGGCAGGATCTCCACAAGTGTGAAACCAGCCTGGGCTACCTAGTGAGTTCAAGGCCAGCCAGACCTACATAGTGAGATCATCTCAAAAAACAAAACAAAACCCCAAAAATGATAAATTTGAGCCAGGCATGGTGGTGCATGCCTGTAATCCCAGAGGTAGGAGGATTTCAAATTCAAGGCCAGCCTGGGTGATTTGACAAGATTCTATCTCAAAAATAAATAAAGGGCTAGGGATTTAGCTCAGTGGTGGGGTGCTTGTCCACCATGTGGGAGGCCCTGGCTTTAATCTTCAGGACCACCAAAAAATGCTAATTTTGAAAAGCACATGAGAGAAACATTTTTATTGTGAAGGCAGAAGAGAGCCAATGTAACGTGATAAACATCATGCTTAGTCAGGAAAAGTAAGTAGCTCAAGGAAGTGCTCCTGCAGATAAAAAGCACTAATGGTCAATAAGGGATGACTTTGAAGATTGAAGGGCAAGCATTGTGTCTAAAATTTCAACATCCAAAGGCCTCTGGTTTTTATTATAGGCGGGGCTTTGTCAGTTTCTTGAGCACTATTGCTACTATATTTATATTCTTTTCTGAAAACTCCAGAACTATGAGAGGTTCTCCAAGGCTCAGCTACCAATAAAGCTATGATGTTTCATTCTAAGTGACTCTTTCCCTGGAGCTAAGGTGGAGATAAGAAGGGAAAATGTGTTTCTTAGGCAAAGAAACACGTCTGTTGTCACAGGCTAAGGTCTGTGTCTAATGTGACCACTCTCCACCTCCACTTTGAGCAAGATTAGGCCCAGCTCTACTCTCGTATTTCAAATTTATCAGTAGTGGATGAAAGATAAAATTCTACATTTTTTTTAAAACGTGGTTTAAGGGGCCAGGGATTTAGCTCAGTGGTTCCGCCGCCTGCCTTGCAAGCGCAAGGACCCGAGTTCGATCCCCTGTACCAAAAAAATAAATAAATAAATAAATAAAACGTGGTTTAAAACGAGTTTAAACGTATATTTACAAAGTGTATCCCTCCCTCTATTCCTCCCTTCCTTCTATAAGACTTACTTTGTTTGGGTATTTAAGACATATAAAGAAGAAACTTTTAAAATAGGCTAGCTTTAAAATTTATTCCCTCCCAATTTAATAGGAAAATGTCTGCATTTTATTGAACATGTTCATATTTTTTTCACGGTGTTTCTAAACAAGCCCTCCAGTTTGATGTTTTAATGTTTGTCTTACTATTGGCAGTGAGACAAAAGAGAAAAATTTCTCCCTCTTTTAACATGCATTTTAATCTCATCCCCATAAATTTGGAATATTTAACACTTGCAGTATTAACTTGAAACTTGGGAGTATGCATTTAATCTCTTTTCCTTGCCACCCCACACTCTGAAATGGAAAAATACTATTTTATGTATTCAGAATAAGTGTATACACAGCATTTCACAGAAAAATCTATTGGGTAATAAGTATATATAGATCGCTTGTTTCCAAAAAGGTTAAGTTAATGACATATATACCATCTACACATGTAAAATATACTATACTTGAAAGATGGGCACTATAGCTAGTAAATACATCACTGTTAATATAATTTTTTTAAATCCCTCTTATACACATGAGCTTTAAGCAGATTTCAGATGGTTTCTGAATAAAAATCAAAGTTGGCTGCCATTTATCATTTTATGTACTTTATTACATGAAGAAAAAAGGAGACATTTAAGGATGAAAGTTTGGCTAAAAAGCAAGTTGTAATATTTATAACAGTTCTGCAGGTGGTGGTGGCAGGGATGTGTTAAGATCTTGATCAGAGTCAAGAGGAATAGAGAACTCCTGACACTGAATCTCGTTGGAATCTTCTTGAGTTTTTACAAAATCTACTTGTGGTGGGGGCAAGTTAAATGACTCAGGGGGCAGTGGAAATGACTGTTCGATGTCAGAATTAGGATCTTCACAGGCTTGATTTAGACCTTCCAGAGATGGTTGGAGATTGGTAGAATCATTTGGAAGAGGAGATAGAATTATCATCGTGGGTTTGTCAGATTGGTTACTGTCCTGTCCTTCCAAATCAAAAAGAGGAGGTGGCAGAGGCAGATCTGTATCATCCAAAGAAGAAACAGCAGTACCAATTGTTGACCCATCAGCACTGATCTCTGATGTACCATTTACTTGATGTTTTATTTTCTCTGTTTTGGGGTTGTTGGCATCTTCAATGTTTTCATTTGATTCAAACAACTTAATTTCTAAGTCATCTGCTAAAAGTGTGCTTTTGTTTGGTTTCCAAGTCATAAGTGAAACAATAGATGTACGTTTTGTGGAAAGTTCATTTTCTCTGATGTTATCCATACATATGTCAGGGGTTTCTCCATCAGCAAATGGAGACCTGCCTGCCCAATTATGATCATTTAAAACTGGTTTTCTCAAGCACTTCCATAGTACAATCATGATTATAGCTACCAACATAAAAGTCAGAACTGTACCAACTAATATGGCAGCTGTTGAACTGTAATCTGTTTTTTTAATAACTTCTTTGTCATTGGTAGTTTCTAAAATAAATCCTGGTGTATTCCTAGGTAAGTTTTTGACCGTTGATATTGGCCACATGGATAGATTACCAACAGTTGGTAGTACTGGTTTTCCAGAAGAAGTATGAACAGGTGATGATGATTGTTGAGTAGGAGGGTAGACAAATGGTGTTGGTGGTTGTCTGGTGGAAGTGTAGGCAGAAGATGGTAGCTCTCTGGTGGAAGTGAATGCAGGCGATGCTGTCACTGGGAAGGAGGTGTTGACCATTGGTATTAGTTGTCTGGTGATATTATAGGCAAGTGACCTAGCAGAAGTGTGAGCTACTGATTTTCTAGAAGAGACAGAAATAGTTGGTGTTGATTGTCCAGCAGTCTTGGCAGGTGACGTTAGCTGTCCAGGAGAAATGTTATCCAATTGTGTTGGTTGACCCAAAGTATTCCCTGTTGTGTTTTGAGAATTAGCTGAGACATATGACATTGACGATGTAAATAAAGTAGACTGTGGCTTTTCTGTTGTAATTGTTTCTGTGTTTGAGAAAAAGGTATTGTTTGGGTATCCAAAAAACAAAATTAAGATGAAATATTTGGGATCCATTTCAGAATGTTTCCTCCTTACCAGTGGTTTTATAATAAAAGAAAGAAAGACAAGTCATTTGCTATCTAGTTACATTTGACTTTTTATTACAATGTCTGGCATAAAACAGGTAGTTGCCTGATTAGTATTTATTCCCAATTACGCTTGACACACTATAGGCCCAATATGAACAACTCTTGAATATACCGCAACTCATCATGTGGTAGTTGGCCATGCAATCCTCAGCCCCCAGCTTCCTTACATTACTCATCTCACATCATACTTGTCAAATGCATAGGCTCAGTATGCTGAGTCCATGTGCTCTTTACTTTTTTCACTCTATAGTACTAGAAATGCATTTACTTTGCTGCTTTGAAGAATACCAGGGACCATCTGTTACCTTAATTCAATTGTCTTTACTTCTCCTTTGTTTTCCTTCAACATTTGACACTATTGACTGTTCCTTCACTGTTGAGTAGCTGTTTATAATATAGTCTTCCTTTCATGTCACTTTCACTAGCTCCCTTTTCCTTGCCTCCTACATAATAATACTTAATGTTTAATTGGCTCCCTTATCTCTCATTCCTAATTCTATAAAATTTCGATTCTCACCTTTATGCCATTACTCCCAAACCTGTACATCCAGCCCAAATTTATCTGTTCTAATTCCATTTGTAGATTTTTTGGTGGACAGTCTGTGTATATATCCCACTATCAGCAAATTCAACATATTTAAGATGGAATTCATCTTTACCACAAGACTGATTCCCAGCAGTCACAAATTCGAGTCCAGCCTGGGAAATTTGGTGACTTAGTGAGACCCTGTCTCAAAATTTTAAAAAAATGTTGGAGATGTGCCTCAATGGGAGGGCCCTGAGTATAAAATTTGACACACACACACACACACACACACACACACACACTCACTCCTCTAGCAAACTTTCTTTTTCTATTAGTTTTAGCAAGATTCGTATGTAGAGTGTAGTGTCCCTAACCCTTGCACCGTTCATGGTGTCCAGTACTCTGTCATTACCTCAGTGGTCCCATATTTGTAATGAGACCCACTTCAGTCCTAGGCTCAGAATCATAGAGTGTGACCTCTGAATCTGGTGAAGTCAGCCTTAGCCAGCTGGCTGAGTAAGCCTGCAGCTACTTTCATTCATGTATCGATGAGCACCATCTTTGTGTCAGGCTCTGTTCTAGGTTTAGGATATTTTAAAAAGTGGAAGTAGGAAGAAGGGAAAGATAGGTTGGTTGGTGGCTTCAGGTATTCTAGATTCTTGTGGCAGAAATAAACAGGTTAAAAAATAATGATATTAATTTGGTATTTTTCCTCGAAAGGATATTCAGGAGGTGCCCAGAACTAATCTAGCCTAGGAGAGCTTCAGGGGAGGATAGCCAGAGAAGTAAAACTGGAACTAAATCTTAAAAGGTTTGTTAGAACTAATTAAGCAAATAAATATTCTAACCAGGAAGAACATACAGGCACAGAAAAAGGGGCCACATTTGTAAGTGTAGCATGTAGGGACTTTCATAGGCTATAACAGATGATAAATTTTGAAGAGTTAAGTTCCACATTTTACTTATACCTGTACCACCTAAGTGCCTGCCTAACCATGAGAACCAGTCACTTAAATCTCTCCTGTTCTTACCTGCCTTATCTCTAAAGTGAGGAGTTATACTAAAAAAAACCATGTAACGCTGAGTGAAATACACTTATTTTGCATGTCATCAGGGTGTTAGATCCTTGTGTACATGATAAGAAACCAGTTTCTCTATGATTCATAGCCTAACCTAAGAGGGATTTGATGCTCCATTTCAAGGTATAATAAGTTTTTTAAATAAATAGACTTTTCATCTTATTTAAGTAGTTTTCTTTGCTTTTCCCTTTCCATCTAGTAGAACAGTGATGATAAATGGCCCTATTTCAGTAGAAGAAAAATTTTTTCCTTGTTTTGTCTCTTCCTTTGTACTTCTCTTTAATACTTAGTTCTCCTTTGGACTGCTCACTGCTGATGAATTACTCTTAAAAGCATGCAAGGTCTGGTTTTAGTAGTCCTTTGTTCGAGGTCTCCCCATTACTGTCCAGGTAAAACCTCAACTTAGTTTTCTTCCTTGCAAGATTTCTCAACAAAAACTTTTCTCCCTAAACAGACACTTTTAATTTTGCCATTTTTTACCCTCTGAGGGTGTTTTCCCCCCCTAAATCTATCTTCTTCCCTCTTCTGCTTGTATATATGAACCTGTCTTCATCTTGCAGGCTTCAGTTTAAATTTCCCATCTTAAACCATGTTCTCTGTGACAGACCATAGCCTGAAGAGATCAGCAATTCACTGACTCTTCATAATTCCTAGTCTTTATGTATGGTTCTGTAGATAATTCTTCATATATGTACCTCACTCATACTTCTAATCTCTTAAATAATTGTTTTATTGCTTAGCTTTTCACATTTTCTTTTTGTTATTCCCATCCCCTCAAACAAGATTATAAAGAATTTTGAAAAAGGCAGAAAGAAATAAAGAATAATATTTATCTAGAACATACTATGTGTTGTACTTTCCCAGGTGCTTTATGTACTTTATTTAATTTGACCTTTAACTAGTTCTATGAGGAATGGCTCCTCGATTTACAAATAAACAAATTGAAACAAGAATTTTACTAGAAGATAAGCAGAGAAGGTAAAATCTAAGTAAATTCTGTTTTTTTATTTTTCAAGATATTTAAAAGGGAAAAATTTGAAACTTATGGCATAGATACAGAGAGGGTTTTGAATCGTCTGTGCATTTTCAACCTATTTTTATAGATAACAAAAAAATAGGCTTTGTTAGAAAATGCTATTCAGTATTTTATTTTTTAAATGTTTTTTGAAGGAACTTTCCAAGGTAACAAAAGATACAGGCCATGTTATGTCTATAGCCAAAAATGTTTCCTCTTTTGTGACTTTGCTTAAAATAAAGAAACCATATAGTTCCTTCTTTTAGTTAGCTGAAAAAGGCAGTAGAGGAGGAAGGAGCTCAAGCAGGAACCTAAATTTAAACCGAGTTTAATTTGTAAGATGAATTATGATAGATTCATATCCTCTTATGTCAATAGGAAGTTCATAGAAACATCAGTGTGAGATTTTCACTTGCCTTTTAAGGGTTAAAGAAATGTTAAAACCAAATTACATTTTGTACCTATCCTACTCCTTTGTCCCACTCTTCAGTTAGCTGTTTACCCTCTTAGAATATGCTACATCAAAATACTAGAATCTGTTAGAATCTTACCACAGCAATTCAAAATAGTGCAGAAAAGAGTAGTTCAGGCTGTCCTTGAACTCACTGTGTAGGCCAGGCTGGCCTAGACCTTGCAGTGATTCTCCTGCCTCAGCCTCCCAGCTACTGGTGTGTACCACATACCCAGCAAACTTTTTATTTAGAAGACAAACTCACTTTGTAATTGCCCAGTTTTCTTACAGTAAGCATCTTCTATGTACATGAACAGTTATCTGTTGTTTATTCTGTAGGTGTTTTTCCTGTATCATACACTCTGCTGAAGGCTCAGAGAAGAATATATGGTATAAACATGTACATGATGTGAATATATGTATGTATTCTATCATAACATTTTTGTCTTAGGAAGCTTTTAAAATGAGCTGTAAAAAATAAAATGAACTGTAATAGTTTCATGACATTATTAAATATGAAATTGTATTTGTATAAAAAATACACAGTAGCCAGGCGTGGTAGTGCATGCCTGTAATCCTAGCACTTGAGAGGCTGAGGGCAGGAGGATTGCCATAAGTTCAAGGCCAGCCTGAACTACATAGCAAGACCCTGTCTCAGTCAATCAAGCAAATATACAACAATGATGATTGAGTACCACGTCTAATTTTTTTTAAGTTAAGGTGAAAGTGACCATTCTTCCCATGGAAGCTGAAGGAGGTTTAAAAAATAAAATTAGGGCCGGGGATTTAGCTCAGTGGTTCCGGCGCCTGCCTTGCAAGCACAAGGTCCCGAGTTCGATCCCCAGTACCAAAAAAAATTTTTAAATAAAAAATAAAAAAAATAAAATTAGCCTCCACCTGCCTCACAAGCTCAAGGTCCCGAGTTCGATCCCTGGTACCAAAAAGTAATAATAATAAATAAAATAAAATTAGGATTTTTTTCCCCACGTGAGGGATGGAACCCAGGGTCTCATGCATGATGGACAAGTTTTCTACCACTGTGGTACATTCCCGGCCCTTAAAAATTTTAACAGTTAATAGAAGTTTTAAGACCGGGGATTTAGCGCAGTGGTTTCACTGCCTACTGTGCAAGCGCAGGGACCTGAGTTTGATCCCCGGTACCAGAAAATAAATAAATGATGCCCTGATACATTTTTTTTAAAGAAATAGAAGTTTTAAATTGAGTCATAGCCCATGGAATATAGTTTCATATCTAAAACCCTTAGCTTTATCTGCCATGGCAGATACAAAACTAAACAAACATTTTGATTGAATAAATTTCAAAAGGCATATAAAAACCTAGATTAAAATCTTTCTCTGAGGCAAGCTCAACATTAAATTTTTTTTAATTCCATATAGTAAAACCATAAAAACCCATTATATACATCTTTAAACTGTGAGGAATTGAGTTTAAGTTTAAAACAGTAATGATGCCTTACTCTTCAAAATAAATTTTATATAAAGCAAAAATTAAACCAGATGTCCTGTGGAAAAATTTTCTTACCTGTTACTTTCTTTCGCAGAATGCTAAATTCTTGTTCTAACAGGACATATTGGTGATTTGGCTAAGAAAGCAAAAGAGGTGGTTCAATTCAGATTAAAAATGGTCCTCTAGCACACTGAAATGGTTTCTGTAGCACAGAGGAAGTTTATCAGTAGCTGTTGCCGGAAGTGCAATATGCCACAAGATGACTAAGAAATGTACTACTTTAACAGAACTTATTTTGAAATACAGTGTATATTATTTGAATGCTTTGAATTAATATTTGTAAGTAAACTTCGGAGACCCTCTAGTACTGTGATTATGTAATTTAAATATTTAGACTGGAGCCCTGAAGAAGAAATTATGTATTTAAAGGAAAAGCTACCACCATTTGGTTACTACCCATAGTGAGACTCACCCACTCACCCACCACCTTCACGCTAAGATACATCCTGAGCTCTCTTTTTATTTTTAATTTTGAGACAGAGCCACCGAAAGACACGAAATTACCCAGGCTAGGCTTGAACTTGCAAGCTTCCCAGAAGGCTGGAATTACAAGCATATACCACCATACCCCACTGAGATTTCTTATTTTTAGAAATAAATTTTGTGTTCTGTTTACTTGTATGACCTTAGGCAAGTTGTTGAACTTCTGAGTCACCATTTCCTTCTCTGAAGGAATATTTCCTTTATGAGATTATTATGAGTATTAAATAAGATATCTATAAATGCCTCATACATGGGCAGGTAACCAGTAAATGTTTAGGTTTCTTCCTCATTCAAAAGCCCAGGTAAGGGCTGGGCATTTAGCTCAGTGGTACCGCCACCTGCCTTGCAAGTGGAAGGTCCGAGTTCGATCCCTGGTACCAAAAAAAAAAAAGAGAGATTTCAAAAGCCCAGGTAAAGGCATAGTTAACTTATTTTCACCAAATACTTTCTTCTTTTTTTTGTGTGTGCTCAGGATTAAACTCAGAGTTTGTGAATGCTGGGCAACTGCTGTATCACGGAGCTACACTCCTGTCCCCTAATACTTTTCTAAATAAGAAATTAAGCAAAATATATTGAAAAGAATATGAGTCTGAGTAAAAGTTTGTTTGGTTTTTTTTTTTTTTTTGAGTCAGGATATCACTATATAG
Source organism: Heterocephalus glaber (assembly GCF_000247695.1). The sequence continues at coordinate 3,897,166 of NW_004624875.1, forward strand.
CCAAGGCTGGCCTCAAACTCACAGTGATCCTCCTGCCTCAGCCTCCTGAGTGCTAGGATTATAGCCGTGTGCCACCACACGCAAGTGTGGCAAGTCACCTTACCTGTTGAAAAAAAATGGAGATTGTAACTCCTAATTTATAAGTATAATATTGGATTAAACAAATATGAAGTGCCTTGCATAGTACAAGTTATAGTAGATAACATAAATATCAATTCATGTGCTCCTTTCCCCTGGTCACTGCAGAGGAACACAGATTATTATGACCCAGTTCTTAACTTCAAGGTATTTAAAACTTGATACAAAAAAAATAGCAGATAAAATCAAAATGTTACAAAGTTTTTGATTGACTGTTTTTATTTATTTATTTATTTGGTACCGGGGATCGAACTCAGGTCCTTGCACTTGCACAGCAGGCAGCAAAACCACTGAGCTAAATCCCCGGCCCGATTCACTGTTTTTAAATCCCTAAAGTAAAACATAATACCAGGAAATAGAACATAAGTAGTTTTATTCAAAAATAACTTAAAATTTTGAAATCAGAGATTTATCATCATCTTTAAATACCTGTCAAGTTTGGAAAGGAACCACTTCTGTTAGTTTGTGAACTATCATTGGATGTTATTCTGAGGATGTGTTAATACCCAATATAATGGATAATGAAATTAAATATCCCTGGAACAGCACATAAAAAGCTCTCTGGTGGGCCGGGGATTTAGCTCAGTGGTTCCGGCGCCTGCCTCACAAGCACAAGGTCCCAAGTTCAATCCCCGTGTACAAAAAAAAACAACCCAAAAAACCAAAAAAAAACAAAAGCTCTCTGGTAAGAAAATGTTTGACCAGTATGTTGAATATGAAAGTAGTTTCCTGGTTAATTTCTTATTTTTACAAATATACTATTTTATTTTAGTGTCTTCTGACAAGTATTTATTTATGACACTTGATTCAAGGAAAGCTTACCACTGTGTTCTGGTACACACTCCCACATTTTTAATTTACTTAAAATGGGAACACTGCCCAGAGTCTTTCCTAATCTGGGCCATTTTATTCCTCAAGATAACCTGATACTACCAGGATTGCCATGAGTATTCTCATGCTTTCCTTTTTACTTTGTTGACATTTAGCTTCATCTGGAATAATATGATATGATTTGTTGTTTAGGGAATATATATATTTTTACAATTTGATAATAACATTGTTCCCCCCAACAGACATTTTAAGATGCAACCTAGATGTTTGGAGTCATGGAATATGTAAAACTGAATTTGATGGCCAAAAGCAGTACCGTTAGGAAATTATATAAAAATTACAGTCCCTAGGACTCACCCCATTCTAATTGGAATCAGGAGTGCATGGGAATTAAACATTGGTGATTTTAAAAATTTCTTCATATAATTTTTGATATGCAGCCAGGGTGAGAACCACTAATCAAGAAGGGATAGTAAGATTATAGTCATGGTCTTTTTTTAAATTACTAGCATGTTGCACAGAATAAATTCTTATTAAGAGATAAGATTTTTTTTTAGATGAAACTTAAGACTTTAATTAGGGTGCCCTCCCTATTTCAGTAGATATTTGGAAAGTGTCTCAAAGCAATTTGGGGGCCAGGCAGGGTCTTGTTTTGTAGTCCAGGCTGCACTATGAACTCACTGTGTAGCCCAGGCTGGTCTCAAATTCTCAACAATCCTCCTGTCTCATCCTCCCAAGTGCTGAGATTACAGGTGTGCACCACCACATCCAGCTTCAAACCAATTTTTGTAATATACTTAATTGAAGATCTTGACTTGAATGTAACTCATTTTACTTGAAGTCAGTTTCTTAAAAGGTTAGGGAATTACCTGAAGGATCCTGTTTTCCATACTTGAACAAACACTTAAATGCACACGCGCGCACACACACACACACACACACACACACACACGCCTGCCTCTCCTTTGCTCATGTCACAGTGGATAGTAAAGAATAAAATTGGTAATTAAGGCACTTGGCATCCTTGAAGTCCAAATACGAACCAGCCTTAAGTTATTTGTTATCAGTGCTCCAATATGCAGTATTTTTACAAAAGATGAGCAGACTGCAATGGCTCACTCTTATAGTTAGTCCCAGCTACTCAGGAAGCTGAAACAGGAAGATCATGAGTTCAAGTCCACCCTAGGCAACCTATTAAGACTCCCTACTTCAAAAAATAAAAACAAATCATTTAAAAAGCCCCAAATTATGAAAAAAGGTAAATGTTACTCTTAAATAGTAAAACATACTTTGCATTTAAACTTAGCCTTCTGGTATGGGTGTAAATCTCATCTATTTTACTTGTATTGGATCTTATTGATCTTTACAGTGTTTTCTAAGACAATAAAGTGAATGCACATATATATAGTCACAGGTTTATCTAATGAGTTTTGATTTATTATACAAAGTTAAGTTTTAATATTTATAGTAGAAAAGCACTTTCTCATGTGTGCCATATGTAAATTGAACACATGTAGCCTAAAATTAGCTGCATTGATACATGAGCTGGTATGGATTCTGCCGTATCCAACAAAGAAGGTACTGTTAAATTATGCAGCTTGACTTAACACATTAGGAATTTGACTTCTGTTTGATATTGAAGCATGTACTTGTCTCTAAGGACATATACTAAGACTCTTCAAAGTTCATTTACTTTCAGGCAAAGATCGTCTAACTATTGTTGTTGAATAGGGAAGGTTTAACCCTTGCTATTGCTTTTACTTAGTTTCCTCAACTTAGTTTTAAGAATTTCCCCAAATGCTTGGTTGTATTTTTAAAGTATTCAGTGTCAAGCAGAAATACACAATTAAGTAATTAAGCAGACATATATCTCCCTTTTGATGCTAAATCATCTGACCAGCACTCTGGCATTAAATACCAAACCGACTTCCTTTTATACTCATAACCTTTCTCATCACTACTTTGCATTTTTTCTTCTCTGAAATATCTGTTAATTGGTACGTTTTTCAGTTCCTTCTTCATCTTTTCTTTCCCTTGTAGCTGTGAGCACTCCAGTAGATTGCATCATGAGATTGGGCCCTGTGAGCTGTTTTGCTCTTTTCCAAGTGTCTGATTCAGCAGGCCATAGCCCACTGCTTGCCAGAAAGTCACCATTGCTTCTAGGCTGACGTTTGCCTGCTTGTTTTGATCGTCTGAGAGATGAGACTTTGTTTGCCAGAACCACAGTTGATAGAAATAGAAGAATGCAGATAAGAAAGAGCACTGCAATTATAATTAAGCAAATTAATATAGCCATGTTGTTGCTGTTTTCCTCACAGGCATCCTTCTTAAAAATTTCACCGTGACTTTTGCTCGTGTGTTCAATGCTTTCTGCTGTTGGAGAACTGTTCCTGACAACAGAAGGTGTATAGAGCTCCTGTTCAGATTTAGGAGTTAAAGATACGATCTGAGATGGTATTGATATTTCAGGAATGTTTGTAGAATTAACTTTATAATCCACTTCAGGAGTTACAGGGCTTGTGTTAATGTTTTCGGTTTGGTGTCTGCCTGTGTTGTTTTTAATAACTGAATCCCAGGCAGTAGTATTGTTAGCCCACAGATGTGTATAGTTTGCTTTTGTTCCAGAAGACAAAGAAAAAACTGTTGTCATCAGAAAGGCAAGATGCAGGTAATGTCCTGTGTGTCCCTTGTCCATGAGCATAATGGTAATCTGTTGGAACAGTAATATCATTTGTTAATCTGTAAAAGAGTAATGGTTCATAGTTACGGTAATTGTAGTTAAAAGACAGGCAGATGATGGAGATGTTACAAGTAAATTACAAGTTCATGCCTAACATTCACTATTGAGTTCCTTCTTAATGAATTATTTTCTATTACTCTTAGATTGCACATAAACATTTTAATTTCTGTTGTACTTTTGGATGCTATAAATTACCATTACAAATATCTATTAATCATTTCAAACTGAATACCATGGCTTTACATGTTTTTTTTCCCATTCAAGTGTGTTGGACTTCAGCTTTGAGTCAGAAACTTCCGCTTTTACTCTTTTGATTCCTTATTTAAAGAAAAGAAAACCATTTAAAGATCGTTCTTGCTGAAACTCCCCACCCTCCAGCTAACATCTTTTAGTTAAGGAGAATGTGGCCTTGAAAATTTTGCTTCCTGTATGAAAGAAATGCAAGAGGCTCTTTTTTTTTTTTTTTTTTTAAGGAAGGGCAGCAAAGTTTGGTAGAAACCAAAAGAAAAGGAACTTCAAATAGGAATTGGAGATGTTCTTTTTTCTTCTGAGTTGTTTTAACACTCAGAGTAAAACACTACTTAAAAATATATTCCCAGCATTTGTGAAAGCAGTTTTATGTTGGTGGTTTTCTATTTTCACCTGTATTTTTTCTAACTTAATGTGACTTTCTAAATGTAAGAGAATGCTTATTTTCTCAACCTAAAAAAATGTGGCATAACAAGAAGTGGATTTCTTCTGAATAATCTCAAAAATTTTCAACAAAAGTTGGCTTTTTATCATTTTCTAACTAGAATTTTTTTTTGATTTTGGCATAATTCTAAAAGAAGAACTTGGTATCATTATATGGGAAGAAATACATCATCAGGATCTTGGGGACTGAGGATGAAGTGACAGATTATAAGCATCCCAAAATATGATTGAAAAAGTTGATATTTAGCAACTGGGAGTGTAGCTCAGGCGTAGAGAATATACTTGGCATGCACAAGATCCTGGTTCAGTCCCTAGCTACTACAACAAAAATTGACATTTCACTTTGGGGTCAAAGTTTCCAAGAAGCCAGTACCAAAAGGAGACAGATTCTGTTCCTAATTCTTATTATCCACCCTATGATTAGAGAGACTTAAATAGAGCTGAAATTATCTATTCCAGTGCTGCTAACCTGCCAGAGAAGATCTGTCACCCTCAGTGAAGTATCTCTTATAATAATGTGCTGGTGTGCCTTACTTTTTATAAGAGTATTTTATTGTTAGCATTTATTTGAGAGAATTATAAGCAAGAACTAGATTGTTCTGAGATTTACTAAATAAAGTTGCCTGGTTAAGGAGCTTGTGTATTTTATAGAAATTCTTTTCCAACTTGAATGTGCATGAGAGTTCTTTTTTTTCCCCCTCCCTCTTTTCTTTTCTTTTTTCTTAGTATAGATTTAAACTCTCAGTTCTTGGGTGGGGCCTGAAATCTCTTAATCCATTTCCAGGTGATACAGATGCTGCTCTGCTAGGCATGTGTTTGAGCATCAAGGTTTTATAAGTAACAATTATTATATATCATTAGATAAAATTTGTATACTATTAAAATACCTAAGTTTAGAATCACAAATATGATACTGTTGAGTTACAAACAAAAGCAGGATACAATAATGCTGATTAGAAATTAATCTCTGAAATAATAATTCATATTAATAGTAAAGAGGGAAAAAATTTTATTAAATGTTCTAGGATCAAGATTATTTCTTGGATTAAGACCTTTAATAGACCATTAAAGAGGCACTCTACTGAATAGTGTTCAGCTTCAACTTTTCAGTTAAATGATACAAATCTTTGGATATTTTATGATTTTTTTTTTACTCAAAAAAATACTTTAGGTTAGCAAGTAATTTCCACCCTTTTGTGCTGGAACGGTCTACTGTATTACATGCTAAAATGGTTTAAAATGGGTTATTCTTGTCACATCAGTTCATTAACAATGTGATATACATCACAGTACTGTACACATTTTCACAGTGCATACCACGGCCCGATAATAGGCTCCCTGTTGATTGTCTTCAGCCAGATGTACTGCCATGCCCAGAAAAACAAACTAATAACAAAATGAGACTCTCTTACCATTATAAACGCTTGGGAGTTAAAGGCTTTTCACAGCTCTAATTTATGCCCTAAGAGGCTAGGTTATATTATCAAAAGTTTATCTCTGATCATTTCAGTAAAATTTATAATGCCTAACCATTAATAATAAGAAAGTATTTTAACATTTTTAAATAATATAAAACTTTTTAGTTCACTTGTAGAGTCCAAATTTAGATCTTTCCTAATCCTAATTTAAAACTCCATATTAACAGTTGTAAATCCTTCTATTTTCTGTTTACATTATTTACATAATTTTACATATAGAACAGGAAAAAAGCAGCATACATTTTTGATCACTTATGATTCTTCTGTTAGTAATATTTTTGTGTATTTTTAAAAGTAGTTCCTCGCACAGTAATTTGAACAAAGTTATAAGCAAAATGACATAAATCTTATATATATGACCTACCTTACAAAATGGTTGGTCAGAATTTGATATGATTTTAATAAGCCACTTCTTCTTTTACCTTCTTATTTAAAGTAGAATAGACTTGGAGAACACAAAATTTAAATCTGCAACAAAAAAAGGGTACATACAGCTAGCTTCCACTTTTAAAACCAAACCACAGATGACACATTTCCTTTCCGCTGCAACAAAAACTCCAGCTTGTCTTGCTGGCCGCTGGCATGACAGGATGCTTTGTAGAACAAATCTCCGCCTCCACAGAAGGGAGGGTTTTCCAGTTAATGCCTTTTGACCTTTGGCTTATTATGTATGCCTCCTATATTCTTTTGAGTGATATGTTAGTATTATTTAATAGATGGTATCTTTGATGTAGCATTAAAATTTCTAAAAAACTTACTAGTATACCACAGACTGATTTGAAAACATGCGATTGAAGTCCTTGGGGTAGTTGTTAGATAATAGAAGCGATGATACCCTTAACTGACATTTCAGATTGTGGAACTGAAACAATGATTTGAGAAAGTATCTAGCAAACTTAGATTACATAGAAACAGAAAATCTTTTCATATGATATATTGTATACACACATATTCTCTCCCCAGATGTCTAAAATGAATGTTGCTGGGCATGGCACACACCTGTAATCTCAACATTCTGGAGGCTGAGGCAGAAGGATCACCGTGAGTTCGAGGCCAGCCTGGGCTATGTAGTGAGTTCAAGGCCAGCCTGAACTACGAAGCAAGACCCTGTCTCAAAATTAATTAATTACACATTTTAAAACATGGCTGTCATTTTTTCTCCAAAAAATGGCTGCCCCTCATGATCTCCTTGTTTCTGTTCATGATAGCATTATTTGTAACCTTAAAAGCTTAGAAGCAGGTCCTTTAAATTTGTGTCCTTTTCTTTGATTCCAGATTAGACTTTGGGTTATGTGGGCTGTTCTTTTATATTTTTTGGATCAGCTTTTTTCTTGTTTTTACTATTCATCATAGTTTTTTTTTATCATCATAGTTTTTCAGATCCTTGTTAGGTACTGGTCAAGTGACAAATACAATATCATTTTTACTAGCTCCAACCAGCTTCATCTATCTTGTACAAATAGATGTCTTTGGTCATGTTACTCCTTTATTAATTTTTTTTAAGTTGAATAATTTTCTGTTTTCAGAAGTGATTAAGAAATGTTTGTAGATATAAAGATCAGATGAAAATGTTTAAAAACAAGAAAAATGCCAACCCCCTCCCCATATATTCCTATTTAGTATGCCATGCCTAGGACTAGGAAATTCTATTTTTATAAACACCACAGTTGATTCTGATGCCAGTGATATGCAGAACATACTCTGAAAAATACTCAGTCCCTAGAAGACCTGAATCCCTTCACCGAACATTTACACTTTATAATTTGGCTTTTCCCAGCTGTTTCTCTCAAAACTTCCCTACATGAATCTTCTGTTATATCTAAACTAGTTATTTATGTGACACATTTAGTTACCTATTTTTTTTTGCCTGATTCCCCCTTCTTGAGTGCCAAATTCCTCCTACCCAGTTGAGCCTGAGTCTTCTATATAGCTCTTATGCTCATTCCCAGTCTGTATTGATCTCACTTCTTTTGAATTTAATAGCAGTATTTACTCTACAGTTCCTTTGATAAGTGATTACATGCTGCATTATACAGGTTGTCCAAGATACTTTGTCCAAAATACTTTGCACTAATAATGTTTTGGATTTTGGAATATTTGCATATTACATGAGACATTTGGGGGATAGAATCCAAGTCAGAACACAAAATTCATTTATTATTTATGTATACCTTATACACATAACCTGAAGGCAGCTTTATACTATATTTTTAGTATGTACGTGGTTTTGCTGCAGCCCATCACAGAAGATCAGGTCTGAATTTTCCACTTGTGGCATGTATTGACATTCAAAAAGTTTCAAATTTTGAACCATTTTGGATTTCAGATTCTCAGATTAGGGATGCTCAATTTGTATATATTCTTTTATCTTGAAATATTTTTTTTTGGTTTGAAAATCATTTAACTTGTCATTTTTATTTGATGTGCTCCCAAAAAGATTAAAAACTAGGAGAAGATGCTGTGTTTACCTTAGCAAATTTAGCAGTACTATCCCTAGAGTCATCAAATATAGAAACTGTTGGGTCTAAGTTAGTGTAGTTATTTGGATTTGAAATTCTGGTACCATGTTCTTCACAGCTTTCTCAGCATAGCTACTCACATTGATTAGCATTCTTTGGTTTTGAGCTATATATGACCTAATATGGCTTAATAAAAAATAGTGTTGACTGGTTTACACAGCTGAATAGTCCAGGAAAAAATTGGACCCCAGGAGATACTCTCTAGGTCTTAAACTAGGCCTCCATTTCTCGCTTCATTTCTCAGCTCTTTCTCTTCAGTTTTTGGGCAGGCTTTTCCTGCATATCCCAAGTTTGCTGAATCATTCTCTGGTCAAGGTAGGATAGAAGGGTTGGCTGCAGCCTAAAGCATTTTCACTCCAGAGCTGCACAGCCAGTGATTCCTACCCAGACTATTTACCTGACAGATTTGGTGGGCCAGAGGCAACCAACCAGTTCCCACTATCTTCCTCTTTTATTAACTGATGGGCAAATTTTGTATTGTTATTACTCAAAAGTTTTGGATTGGAGATTTGTCTTATGCCTTTTACCCTGATTTGACAGTGTCTGAAGAACAACTGAAGCAGGGTGTTGTGGCACATGCCTGTAATTCCCAGCACTTGGGAGGCTGAGGCAGGAGGATTGCCACAAGTTTGAGGCCAGCCTGGGCTACATAGTGAGTTCAAGGCCAGCCTAAAGTACATAGCAAGACCCTGTCTCAAAAATTAAAATAAAAGAAAAACAAAAAAAAGAAAAGAAGAGGGCTGGGGATTTAGCTCAGTGGTGCCACCGCCTGCCTCGCAGGTGCAAGGTCCCGAGTTCGATCCCCGTACCAAAAAAAAAGAAGAAAGAATAATCGATTTAACATATTCCTGATGGCTTGAACCACCAGTGGCATGTGCATGTCTGACCCATTGGGTAGCTTTTTATTTTTGGGGGGGGGGAGGTACCGGGGGGTCGAACTTGGGACCTTGTGCTTGTGAGGCAGGTGGCGGAACCACTGAGCTAAATCCCTGCCCCTAGCTTTTTAATAATTAGTAAAAAGACCAATAAAACTGATTAGTACCACCAGTGGTACAAGCCATCATTTGGGACAGTTTTACATGTATCTCCAGTGATTCAAGCCACCTGACAGTGAGACATATGAATTATGGCCCCATTGTGAACGCATTAAAACATGAATCCAGCCAGGCATGGTGGTGCACACCTGTAATCCCAGCATTCTGGGAGGCTGAAGCAGGAGGATTACAAGTTCAAGCCTGGCCTGGGCAACTTAGGGACTTAGACCCTGTCTCAAAATTTTAAAAATCCAGGCACCGTGACACACACCTGGAACCCCAGCACTTGGGAGGCTGAGGCAGGAGGCTTGCCCCAAGTTCAAGACCAACCTGATGTATATACCAAGACTGTCTCAAAAAAAAAAAAAAGTGTGGGAGGGACTGAGCTACTAGCTATAGCTCAGTGCAAAGACCCTGAGTTCAGTCTCCAGTACCAGGAAGGGGATTGGAGGGTAGGGGAGAACATGGGTCCAGACTTTAAATAATTGTTTTCTATTATTGTGTTCTTTAGAAAATGAATCAGGAAAATTAGAAAAAAATAATTAATGGCATCTGTATATTTATTCACAGCTCTGTTAAGTCTTTGGCCTTTTATTTTATCTTCCTTAGGTTCAAAACTGGTCAAATCAATGGCGATTTGCTGATTTACCACGTCTTGCTGACTTTAAAGCCATATTATGCAAAGCCATATGAAATTGTAGTGGACCTTACCCATACTGGGCCTAGTAATCGCTTTAAAACAGACTTTCTCTCCAAGTGGTTTGTTGTTTTTCCTGGCTTTGCTTATGACAATGTCTCTGCAGTCTACATCTATAACTGTAACTCCTGGGTTAGGGAGTACACCAAGTATCATGAGCGGCTACTGACTGGCCTCAAAGGCAGCAAAAGACTAATTTTCATAGACTGTCCTGGGAAACTGGCTGAACACATAGAGCATGATCAACAGAAACTCCCCGCTGCCACCTTGGCTTTGGAAGAGGATCTGAAGGTATTCCACAATGCTCTCAAGCTAGCCCACAAAGATACCAAAGTTTCTATTAAGGTGAGTTTTGATTTGTGTTTTTGAATGATTCATTACTTTTCTTAACTAACCAGACCTCCCTAAGTGTCATGGTAGTTATATATCAAATGTCACTCCAAAGGTAAGAAGGCCAAGATTTCTCTTTATAGAGATCCTGCAGGAAATATGAGAAGTATACACGGAATTATATCCTAGATTGGGTTGGAGGCAGAAGAATGCTATAGAAAAGGTGCTATAGTTTGCTGTCTGTCGGTCAAATAGTAAGAATGTGGAGAGTAGAATTTACCTAATGAGAGTTCTTATTAGTACGTGATTTTTTTTCAGTGAGGAGCAGGAGCCTTATGGATAAAATTGGTACTTGTCTGTAGGGATCTCCTTAAAAAGTAAAATTAAAGTTTTTTCTGATGTTTTCAGATTTTTTTGAGGTTATTTATCACAGTAATCATTGGACCTATTTGAGTATGTAATGGTAATAACTCCTTAAATGGCAAACATAGTGGGTAGATGAGTGGGTGGGTTGGTTAGTTGGTTTTTGGAGCCTCTTCAAATTCTACATAATAGAATTTAATTATTCTCCACTTCATCCTCTCACCCTCACTTTTCAGGTTGGTTCTACTGCTGTTCAAGTAACCTCGGCAGAGAGAACGAAAGTCCTGGGGCAGTCAGTCTTCCTAAATGACATCTACTATGCCTCAGAAATTGAAGAAATCTGCCTAGTGGATGAGAACCAGTTCACCTTAACCATTGCCAACCAGGGCACACCGCTCACCTTCATGCACCAGGAGTGTGAAGCCATCGTCCAGTCTATCATTCATATCCGGACCCGCTGGGAGCTGTCACAGCCTGACTCTATCCCCCAGCACACCAAGATTCGGCCAAAAGATGTCCCTGGGACACTGCTCAATATTGCATTACTTAATTTAGGCAGTTCAGACCCTAGTTTACGGTAGGTTTTTTTGTTTGTTTGTTGTTAATTCAGCTTTGTCCAGGATTTGCTCTTTTAAAATGAGGCCATTTAATAAGCTTTTTAAGATAGCCTCTTTCTTAATGCTGTAAATTGGAAGGTATGCTGTGTTGGTTAACCAGTGTGACCTCATCACATTGTGGGGTATTCACATGAACTGTGGAATTCTCAATAGGATGATTCACTCTAAACCAGTATATGTTCTTTCTCCAGGAAACTTTCATCTAAAACAGACAACAGAGCAGATTTTTTTCTTTTAAAAAATGTCCTTTTTAGCCGGGCATGGTGGCACACGCCTGTAACCCCAGCACTCAGGAGGCTGAGCCAGGAGGACTTCCATGAGTTTAAGGCCAGCCTGAACTACATAGTGAGACCCTGTCTCAAAACACAAAGGAAGGAAGGAAGGAAGGATGGATGGATTCCGGAAGGAAGGAAAGAAGGGAAAATGAGAGAAAATGTCCTTTTAAAAAAGTCCACTACTAAAGTTGTTTCTCCTCCGAGTCCTCTTAAGTTTTCCCATGCTTAAAAACATGTCACTGCTAAGTTTCCTGATAGCAAATCAGATTAGCGTTGTTTGACAAAAGAAGACCTAATGTTCAGTAACTCAAAAGAACATTATTGCATACTTTTCACCTACAAAGGGAATGATCAAACTATACATTAAATTTAAATTTTTAAATATATTACAATAAAAGACACATTGTCATTAATCTCCCTCAAAATACTCCTCCTTGCTTCAATCATACTTATCTGTGTTCTTTCTTGCTACTTTCTGAAGCAGTTCTGGAAGTCCTTTTTATGAGGTGCAATAAAAAATTTGGTGAATACTGCTGCCAAATGCCATCAGGCTTGTGAAGACATAACTGGGTGTCGTCATCCACTTTGTTTACTGGATCTGACACCATGCACCTCCTGGTTCTTGCCAAAAGTCAAAATGACAATGAAAAGTAAATGTTTGAATTGATTCAGGACATTAACACAGCCATGAGAGTGCAACTGAATCACAAAACAGTCACAAACAGGACTTCCACAGCTGCTTTAGAAAGTGGCAAGAACAATGGGATAAGTGTAGTGGAATTGAGGGGGGATATTTTGAGGGAGGTTAGTGGTAATGTGTCTTTTACTGTAATAAATTTTTTAAAAATATGTATTTTGATCACACCTCGAATGTCACTTTAATAGGATTCTTGTAAGAAATCTTAAGATCAAAGAGTATAATCGGTTCTGTTTAGTCTTAATAATTTGAATGCAGATATGGGAAAAACATGACTATGGAGCCAGTTGATTTGGTTTAATCTGCTACTTTTTAAATCTACTTTTTAGATCTACTTTCTAACTTTGTATGACTTTACAGAAGGTACTGAAGTTCACTGAGCTCTAGTTTCCTTATTTGTGAAATGAAGGTAGCTATTCCTTCCATATGTGCCTGCAAAGATTTTATTAATAGTATGTATGCTACAATAGTACATCACCTAGCAAATCCTTTGTGCTTAGTAAATAGTATACGCTCCACTTTCCTTTTCCTCCCTGACAAGGTCTCTATTTACCTCTTCTCCCATTACTCCACTCTGTTTTTCATTTTAGGATAATTTCTTGTCTCGAGTACCTTGAGATTGTCAGGATTTTTACAGAAAGAAATTGAGCATCCCTAAACTGAACATAGAAAATCCAAAGTGCTCCAAAATCTGAAACTTGTTGAGCATTGTGTCCAGGACTCAACATTTCATATTTCGGAGCGTATTGGACTTCGGAGTTTTGAATAGAGATGCTTACCCAATAAAGTCTATGCAAGTATTCCAAACTTTAAAAAAAGAAGAATCTGAAACACTTGTGGTCCTAAGCACTTTGATAAGGTATACACAACCTGTTTAAATACTTAGTTTCATAAACTCTTCCCTGGGATATAATATAATTCAGGCTGTATAGTGGGCCTTTTAGGATTCTAGATTTTCCTTTATTTAAAAGGAAAAAAATAAATGAATTAGCAGGATTTTTTTTTATCTGGATGACTCTCATGAGGTTGAACTCCCAGAAATAGTTTATAAAATTTTATGTATGCCTAGCTTTCCTTATCTCATTATTTCTGTGGTATCTGTTCTCAGCTGAGGAAGCCTAATTCTTTATCATTATTGTACAGAATAAACACTAGTAACAAAATAGTGTAACTTAGAATTCCTAGAATTTAATAAAAGATAAACTTAGAAACAATAACATTAATATTTTCATTTTAGAAAAATGAAACTGTACACTTGCTATTTCTAACTCAATGTGCTTTATTGAAGAATGTTGACAACCTTTTAACGCTACAGTAATTAACTTGAGTGAACTTGTACTCTTTCCTGCTGGTATAAAACAAATTAATAGCTGTACTTTTTACTGAAGCATGTCAGCCCAAAGAAAAAGGCCTTTGGGCAAACTAAATGTTCATGACTTTTTTTTTCCTTATGTGGTTGTTGCATAAATATATCAGCTGATGACAATTCAGAGGTAAGGTAAACCTGAAATTTAATAAGCAAACTATTTCTTTTGCTGCATGAAAAAAATAGAATTTTAAAATTGAGTCTGAGTTCTTTACGCTATCTCCTAAATTGCTTAAATATATTTTCAGACATTTATAAGAGAATTTTTGGTTCTAATAGAGCTTAGACATTATAGTTTTTTGTTTCAGTAGTTATATATGATATAATGAGGTCTTCGAAGAAAAAAAAGGATGAATTAGATTATAGTTAATTTTGGTTTTGACCTCCAGTTTTTACAGTAACTTGTAGGACATCTACAGGGAAATTAAATGGATCCTTATTTTCAAGAGTCTAAGTTTCAATTTGATGAGTAGTTACTTCAATTCGCATGATCTTCAATGTATGTAACTGGATCCTAGTAGAAAGGAAACCAAAATTTGAGCCTTATTTTGACTATTTTTCTGTTGATCCACCTTAGGACCATAAACCTCTCATGTTTTATGTCCCAGTGAGAAGTCTTCTAGTAAGCCCTACACCCACCTGTGTCAGGAGCCTCAACATTGCTTTTTCAGTTATGTAAATAATCTCTCTTTTAAAAATCCCTAAATGATCCAGGGGTATTTGGGGTTTACCATATAGCTCTAATTGATCATAAAATTTAAAAATAGTTAATCATGCTTTTTAATAGAACCTCATGTTATATGTTATGAAAAAAATAGAATTATAAGGAAAAATAAGTTTTAAAACAACTTCATTTGTGTTTTCTCCTAGGTCAGCTGCCTATAATCTTCTGTGTGCCTTAACTTGTACCTTTAATTTAAAAATCGAGGGCCAGTTACTAGAGACATCAGGTTTATGTATCCCTGCCAACAACACCCTCTTTATCGTCTCTATTAGTAAGACACTGGCAGCCAATGAGCCACACCTCACGTTAGAATTTTTGGAAGAGTGTATTTCTGGATTTAGCAAATCTAGTAAGTAATGATAATTTTCTTTAATACTAACAATGATTCTAAGAAAATTCAAACAAAATCCTTTTGTTTCAGAACTTCAGTGAAGTCTTTCACTTTGTTGTTACTTTTAAGTTATAATCTTTCATCTGTGGTACCCTTGTAACTAAAGGAACTCTGAAAGAAATTTATGATAGGACACATTGAGAAATCCATCAAAATTCTGGCAGTAGAAGCAAGATGACAAGATTCTGCTACCTTACATGTCTCTGGGCCACTTTTAAAGTATTTTTTTCACTGTGAGTAAAATAAGCTTTAGCATTTCTTTTCTCAGCAGAAAAATCCACATCAGAAAAGTATCCATATTACCTCCTTGATTTTAGGGAAAATGTGATTTTTATTGGACGTGTGGTTCCTGGAGAATACAGTGGTACATGATACAGGGACCTGGCTTGGCTTTAATAAATATCATAAATTTAAGATCCACTGTTTATCTGTCCATCTTTCTACCCCGTAGGAGTATGAATGTTGATCTCCCAGCTCAGTTCTTAATATTTTCTTCCCTTCGTCTTCCTCCCCATAATATATACAGCTTTATTTTTCTGCATTCAGACACATTTCTTGATCTTTCTGTAGTTGATAATTGAGAGATATAACAACTCATCATGACTAGGTCACTTTGTGTTTTCTAAGTAGAAGATGTAGGAATAAGAAAATGTGATCTGGGGATGGTAGCTCACACCTGTAATCTCAGCACTCTGGGAGGCTTAGGTAAAATTACAAGTTTGGTCATAAGGACCCTGTCTCAAAATTAAAAAAAAAAAAAAAAAATTAAAGCGCTGGAGATGGAGTTCAAAAGCCCTGAGTGCAATCTGTAGTACCACCAAAATTTTTTAAAAGTATGATTGATAAAATAGTAAAAGTATAAAGCTTTATTGATAAGTACTAACATAAAAAAAGAGCTGAGTAGGGCCAGGAATTTAGCTCAGTGGTTTCGATGCCTGCTGTGCAACCGCAAAGATCCCAATTCCAATTATAAAAAAAAAAAAAAAAAAAAGAAAGAGCTGAAACAAGACATAGTAGATTTTGAAGCCCAGGTTTAAAACATAGCTGTTTTCAACTTTATTTTTCCTTCTCTATGTCTTTTTGCCTAATAAAGTCTATTGTGAGAGGTTTGTTGTGAGAACTGGTCCAGTGGGTAACTCATACACCACTGTGGGTGCATTTAGTTATGGATATGTGTATGGAAAAACCTACAAGCAATCTCTGGATATGCTGTAGTAGTTAAAGGGATATTTTTTACTGTCTTCAAAATTGTCCTTGTCTACCTTTCTTTCCTCTTCTTCTTCTTCATCATTATATTTTTGATTCATTAAATATTTTTAAGAAGTGCTCGAAAAATTCAGATTAGAGATTGCATATGTTCTTTGCAACCAATAAAGAAAATCTTTAACATCTTCGTTTTATAAATAATACCACTGATGAATTTAAGTAAATTTCCCAAATGTACACAGCTAATATAACTAACACATACATCTTAAACCTGTTTCTTGATTTTAAAATTTTTATAAACTATGAAATCTAAAATAACATAGCAGAACACCTTTTACCAGAAAAAAAGTCATAATATAAGATAAATATATTTTGGGCAGGAATACTTCTCCTTTTCCTTATAAACTGTCCATCCTCTATGTCCTAAATAAACTTTTTACCATCCCTCAGGTTGAATATATTTCAAACTTTTTCCAAAAACATGTTTATTTTATATATTATGTTTCACAAATTATTCCATGCTTATCCACAAGTTATTTCATCATTAGATATTCATATAAAATATTAAGAAATATAGAAAGTTTTAGAGCTTTAAACCTAAAAACGTATAAAACTTAACAAGAAATATTCTTTTGATTCTTTAGTATGTCTTCATATAAATATTTTTGAATAAAATTCGTAAGATTGTCTCCAAGGTATATTACCTTTAAATTCCTGTTATTAGGAATTTTTCTATGTAAATTAATTATCTTTGCAGTTTTCATTACGGTCCATCTGCTTTCGGCATGGAAAGTAAAATCCGGTGACAGACATAGCTGCAATTAACAAGTCATTCAAAATCACATTCATCACTGTCAGTAAAGAAGAGCCTGAGAGGCATTGCCTGAGCTGAATTTAGCATCTATGAGAACTGCGAAGTCCATCCTTCTCACATTTCTGTCTCACAGTAAAAGCCAGAAAGCTGCATGCAGCCAAGAAGAGGAGGGAGGAAGGTTTGCTTTCAATCCTTCTTCAGTGCAGCTCACAAATCCTGTTGATAACTCAGTGGCCAATTCCAAATTATCACATACTCTTTTAAACATATTTGATTATCTTGCTTGTCTTTTGATCACAGACAATATTGTTCTCAATATCTAGAAAATCTATCAATTTGCTTACTTATTGTCTGTTTTCACTCATTAAATTGATAGATCTCTGAGATCAGACATCTTAACTGTTCTGTTCACTTTGAATATCTAGCACCTGTAGATACATGACTGGTTCAGCATAAGTAATAAAATTCAGTTAATGAATGACAAATGACTTTCTGAAATCAATCAGTTCAGTATTTTATTGTGGATTTTTGAAAAAAACAAGCAAATACTATCAAGTTATACATCACAGGAAAAGAGTAAGATTGTTTTCTCACAAGTGAAGGGATAACTTTTAATCTGGAGAACAGAAAAAGTCTCTTTAGGGAAATGAGAGTGAATGTATCTGGTTTTCAATACAACTAAATTTGCATCATAAAAAGAACTTTAGATACATTCTTCAAGGGTAAAAAATCAGAGATCCATTGGCTAAGCTTTAAAAGGAGGCAGTTTTTAGCTTAGTATATGAAAAGATATATTTCTATTTGAGAAAAGTTTAATCATAGCACTGATGCATTGAATTCTAGTAGGGCCTGAGTTCAAATTTTTTATCAATGAGATTTAGTAATGAATGTAATTGTCAAGGATTGGAATCCCTTTGTCCATTCTGTTACACACATCCCATTATGGAAAGTGAGCAAACAGAAGTTAAGACTAGCATTATGCTGATAACATAGAGAAAATAGGAGACTGAGTGGGGAATTAGGCATTACTTTAAGAAAATCACTACTTTATTAAAAGGCATAATGTTTACTCTTCAGTAAAAAATAAAATTATTAAAAAATAGAGAAAACTAAGAAGATGTCCAGAAAAATATTAATTGAAAGAGTTTAATAATAGAAAAGGCTTTAGTTTAAAAATTCTTCTTATTATGCACTAATAAAAAGATGCTTCCATGAGAAATAATTTAATGCTGAAATAAAAAACTTTATATAATGGAAAATAAAGATATAATAATTGTAATTGAATAATTATTAATCAAAGAATTGAATAGAAGAATTATTGGAAAACAACATGACATTTTATGTTGTAGATATCAATATATATGTTGAGATAATATATAAATAGGTATAGATAATACATAAAGATTTATATATTATTGAGTTAAAGAGTTTCACCAGTTAGTAATTTAAATTGACTATTTAAATAAAAGAAGATATTTTATTTGCATCATAAATTTAATAATTAGATATTTAATTTGCTTAAATCTCACTTTGGAAAATTCACTAAGCATAAATTGGTTTCTGTTCTTTACATAGATATACTGCAATAAAACTGACTTAAAATGTTTGTTGTATTGAAAGTTTCTTCTACAAAACAGTGGCATTGTTATTTGTTCATCTTACCATGTTAAATTTGGTTGTTTCACATCTTATCCTAATCATTAAAATGGAATACTTTCATACCTGGTTTGTATTACTGAATGCAGCTATATAACCTAGTTTCAGAAGCTATGTAATAAGTCTACTTTTTGTTAGGACAGAATAATATGAAATTTTTAATGTGCAAAATGAGATATTTAGCTGAAATCACGATAACTCCAAATTTATGCTTTGGGATTATGGGCTTTAAGATAACTGAATTCAACTTTCTGAGAGTGAAGCCTTAGAAATTCCAGTTATGCAGTCTTGGACAAGTTAATCTGTACATCTCAGCTTCCTCATCTATAAAATCTGAAAAGCAGTGTTATCCCCTTCAAAGAATTGCTTTAAAGATTGAGTTATTGCATCAAAAGTAGATAAAGCAAGTATTGAATAGACATAAAATCCGCCCCCCTCAAAAAACTTTGCTGGAATAATATTCCATTTATTCACACACCTCTGAGACCAATCTCAAATAACCTCAAAATATTTTAGTTACCATACCCACCAGTTGTTTAAGAGATTAAAAAAAAGTCTTCTCTCATTTAGAAAGGCAAGTTGTAATTTATAACACTATGTTGTATAATTCAAATCACTTTAAAGTTTCATTCAAAGATAGTCTAATTGTTTACATTCTTAAATCCTCTGGTAGGGAACCATTACAGAGTGACTTTTATGGAACATTGACTGTTCTGGGCTAGAGTGGTGAAGAAAACAGATATATCTGTTCTCATAGACCTTTGCAATCTAATGGATGTGATTAATCAAATATAATGTTCTCTTGTGAAGTGATGTAAAAACAATTTGAATTTAAGAAAAATTTATGCTCTAATCACCCATTTAAGAACAAAATTATTATTAAGGTTTGGAATAATTTTCTAGAGCATTTGATTTTCCAAGTCTTTTCTAATGTAAAAATATTCCCTTAAAATCTAGCTATTCTAAGATTTATATATGCTACACAGGACTAAGTTTCCAGGACTTTTTCTTGGCAATCCTCAGGCTAATTCCTGAAACAGTGGGCTTACTGCCAAAGCCTTTATGGAACAGCCTAGAGCAAACAGACATGAATAAGAGCAAACCTGATAGGACTTGGAAGGCTCAAAAAAGAAACCAATTTGTTTCAAATTTGGAAGAATTTTCTTATTCATATTTAATGTGAAGTCTTCCTGCTTATTAAAAGAAGTGCTCTACTGCCATTATGCAAAGTACATTTGAACTTTCTGCAGATCATTGGGTTGTAACTCCTCTAGGATTCCCTATTGCATCCAAATGGTAGCATTTGCCTTACTATCCCTAGAAAGTAAAAATAGACACAAACATAATGCATCTTTACATTTAAAAATTGGGTAAGACTTCTGGATGCACTTGCCAAACTAAACAGAAATAAAAAGGAGGGAGGAAAAGAGAAGAGAGAATGAGGAAGGAAGGGAGGGAGGGAGGGAGAAAGGAAGGAAGGAAGGAAGGAAGGAAGGAAGGAAGGAAGGAAGGAAGGAAGGAAATTGAGGGTAAGGGGAAGAGTTCCTGCTTCCGTTTAAATTGTCTTAGTATTCAGCCCAGTATATTATTTTCTGCAGAGCTGGAGGAGGCTAAAACTTACCTGATATTCCTCTTTAATCCTCCGGCTAATTATTCAAACCTTTAAGTACAAACAATGCAGAGGAAAAAAGGAAGAATAATCTTTTAGAGTGCAAGCTTTGTTCATCCACCATCCCAGTAGCATACTCAACATTTGGAAATCCTTTGTCTGGCAACACTCTTCCTTTTTCTCTGATGAAATCTGAAAATGTGTAGTGCAACTTAATTACTAAAGGACAATTGAGAAGCCCAACAGGTCTATTTGTTTTTAGGACCCTATCCAACTACTTTAGTGAAATATTTAGGATATAGGTTTTGTTACAGCAATGTGCAATAGCCAGGTGTTACAGCTGTGTTTTACAGCCAAGTGTTATGAGTATCTGAAGGTCTCTGGTGGAGAAGAAGTTGAGCAGCACTCAGAGAAATGGAGGTATTCTTTATTATGCTGGCGGACTCACCGGAGTCCTGAATAGCAATGCAAGCAGCCTTATATAGAGATTTTGTGGGGTAGGAGGGTGGCCCAATGACTGTAAGAGCATGCTCATTAAGGCAGATGGGCAGAGTTAACAGAGCATTCTTGAAACCTTAGATACAAACATCCTGCAGCACAGTTACTTTGCTTGAACAGAACATACTATGGCAAAACATGGGGGGAGGGGTGGCAACAGACAAAGACCTGTCCTATTGTGCATTATTTCCTTATCAGGTTAAGAAATACACACTTCTTTTAAAAGGCAAAAGATTTATATGATCTGAAGAGAAAAACAGTATAAACTTCTTTTAAATACTAATTAAGAACTATATTGCCAGGAATTTTTCCTCAAAACAATATAAAAAGTATGCTTTAAAAAAGGACAGCTGATTCCCAGTTATAAATTACAAGGGAAAGCTATTTTGGAAAATATTTAATTTGGATTGCAAAGAGAGATGTTTGTTTTGCTTGAGGTATTTTTTACACTTGTTTTCATAAGTGTAACTCAGTTAAACAACACTGATTAGGAAACTGTGTGAGGCTCTTTGGTAGGTTCTAGTACAAAGCTAAATAGATTTTAATAAGATAATGTACCTCACATCAGAAATGATTCAAGAAGTCTCATTATTATTATCCTTCTTTTTTTAATTTATAAGTCATTTTCATAGCACATATCTAACAATATTATATCATAATTTGCTTGGCTATTGCTTATGCTAAAACTTCTTCCAACATTCTGCATGCCTTTAGTTACAACAGGTATTAATTCTTAAGTCATAAGATGATATGCAGCCAAATTCAGTGTTTATTTAACTCAAATGCATTATGTTCCTTTTTACTAAACCTTAGTAAAAATACATCTTTTTCTTATGAAGTTTAACACAGTGATATGTTTTACTGTTTCACTAAATTTGGTGTCAGAATATACAAGGCATATATTTCCTTAGGCTCTCTTGTTCCCTTCCCTTCTCTTGCCTTCCCTTCCCTTCCCTTTCCTTTCTTCATTGTTCTTTTCCTTTCTTTTCCTTTCCTTTCCCTTCATTTCCTTTCTTTTCCTTTCTCTTCCTTCTCTTTCCTTCCTGTCGTATCTCTCTCCCATAAAACATATTTGTGTTTCTCTGTGAAGTTGAAAATTTAACTCAATACATTAATTAATCCATTAAAACAGTAAAATTTTAATAATCGACTTGACCATGAACTATATTCACACAATATATTTTAATCAAAAAAAGTCATTATTAGTGAATTTTTAAGTAATTGCAAACCACTAAAGGGTGCTATTAAAATATTGTCCTTTTGGGTACCTCAACTCCTGGCTAGAAGAAAAAAACCTTAATGATTAACAAAGAAGAAAACCTAACAAACTAATAAATCTATGGAATTGTTCATCATAATTATATCTCTTGTTTGCAGTAGAAATATAAGAAGATGTGAAAAAAGAACTAATA
>NW_004624875.1:3919368-3972443 GCF_000247695.1 Heterocephalus glaber
AAAAAAAAAAAAAAAAAGAGCTGAGTGAATGGCCAGGCATATTGTATTCCTGCATGAACAGTTCTTCCTAAAGAGGACAGTTTGAATGAATGCAGTCTCATCAGAATAGCCATGAAATTTGAGGATTGAGATTGGAAGTAGACTTTAAATGACTTTTAAATTCTACTTAAAAGTACAAGAATAGCTAAGAAAACATTGAAAGTAAAGAAAACAAATTTGAAACTACAGATGTTTGGGTGTTTGTGAATTAGCAGTCAAACTGGGCATGGTGATACATGTCTGTAATCCCAGAAGTCAGGAGGTTGAGGTAGGAATATCACCAAAAGTTCAAACCCAGCCTAGGCTACATAGTTGAGTTCAAAGCCAGCCTGAATTATATAGCAAGACTTGTCTCAAAAGAACCAAAAAAGATTTTTTAATTGGAAAAGTAGAAATAAAAGAATCAGCAGTCAGATCAGAACAGATTGATAAGTAGCATCACAGGGCTGGGGATATAGCTCAGTGGTGGAAGAATACTTGCCTAGCATCCAGAAAGTCCTGGGTTTGATCCCCAGCACTACAGAGGAGGATTCGGGAGGGGGAGGGAGGAGGAAAAAAGAGGGGGAATGGAGAGGAGAGAAATATTAAATCATTTCAGAAATTAGCCTGGAAAATGAATTGTTAGATTTTCATTTACACTACAAGATACCAAAATAAGTTTTAGTTGTGTTTAAATGTGAATATAAAAAATAGAACCATTAACAAAAGAAGAGGAAGAGTGAATATTGCTTTCTAGATGAATGATGACGACATGTGAAACAAAAATGATAGAAACAAAGTAAATAGTTCAATAGCTTTGACTTTGAAAAATTTCAAAACATCTCAACAAAAAAGGTGAACAATAAATCTAAACCTAGAAGATAAACTTGGACCAAATATGAGAAAAGATTAATATCTTTAATAATAAAGAACTCTTACAACTTAATAAGAAAAATGAATCAGCCGTAACATACAGCCAGCCAGCCATGGTGACACATGCTATGTATGATCCCTGCACTCGAGAGATTAAGGCAGGAGAATCAGGAGTTTGAGACCAGCCTGGGCTACATAGCAAGAGCCTATCTTTAAAAACCATGAATGAATAATGAATGAAGAGCAAATGAATGATTGTACAAATAAACCCAGTACTCTGAGAGACTGAACCAGAATGAACAAATTCAAGCCCAGCCTGGGTAACTCAGCAAGTCCCTGTCTCAAAATAAAAAGGGCTGGGAATGTAGCTTAGTGTGAGGACCCTAGGTTCACTGGGTTCAAAGAGACATAAATTGAAAGAATAACGTGATAGCATATTCAACTTTAATATTGAAAAAAAAATAAGTGCTAGTGTTTTGTAGCATTATAAGAAGAGGTAATTTTACTAGAAAGCAATTTGGAAGTGATTTCAAGATGGTTAAGGTTAATCACATCTTTTGGCCTCATAATTCTGCTTTTTAGAATTTGCCCTAAAGAATTAATGTTAACATGTTCAGCATAGATTATTTTTAATTTAGATTTTTTAATATATCAGTATAATATCCAATATTAAGGAATAACTTGACATACTTTAACATGTAAATACATCGTGACTGTATCTTTCAGATCCAGGACATTTCCAAGATCCAGAAGCATCTTTTATTACTCAGTATCATTCCATAACCAAAAGTAAACACTGTTATGACCTCTAGTTGTCGTAGATTTATTTTGCCTACTTTTGAAAAGTCCAGCAGTCAAATAGAGAACTGATTGAATTGTTGGCTTTCCATGTGGATGTTTTAATTAAACTATTAAAAATGATTTTTAGCTGGATATGGTGATGCATGCCTGTAATCCCTGCACTCTGGTAGGCTGAAGAAGGAGTATCACATGTCTAAACCCAGCCTGGGAAACTTAATGATTTAGCAAAGTAAGTCAAAATCAAAACTAACAAAGCTAGGGATGTAGCTCAGTGGTGCCGTGCCTGCCTCACAAACACAAGGTCCTGGGTTTGATCTCTGGTAACAAAAACAAAAACTAACAAAAGGGCTGGGGGTTGTAGCTCAGGTTCAGTCCCAAGTCCAACTATACGGGATTGAGGAGGGTTTGGGATGCTTTCCTGGCACGCATGAAGCCTTGGATAGACTTCTTTGTACCACAAAAAAAGAGGGAGGAAAACAAGTTTGTGTTACAGAGCTTCAGGCTGGGAAGATGAGAACATTCTGGAGATGGATGGGTGGTGATGGTTGCGCAGGCATGTGAATGTACTTAATGCCATTGAACTGTACACTTAAAATGATTAAAATGCCAAATTTTGTATTGTGTATCTTATAAGTCTAAAGGGTTTTTTTAAAATAAGTTTAAAAATATTTTTGGAGCGAGGCATGGTGGCACACCCCTGGAATCCCAGCACTCGGGATACTGAGGCAGGAGGATCACCATGAGTTTGAGGCCAACCTGGGCTACGTAGTGTTATCAAGTCCAACCTGGAATGTGCAGCAAGACCCTGCCTCAAAAAATTAAAATTAATGCTGGGTGTGGTGGTGCATGCCTGTAATCTGGGCACTCAGGAGGGTGAGGCGGGAGGATCACTGTGAGTTCGAGGCCACCCTAGGCTACATAATGAGTTCAAGACCAGCCTGAATTACATGAGACCCTGTCTCAAAAAACAACAAAAAAATTAAAATTAAAAAATTTTTTAAATACACTTTTGGAGAATGTTTAATGATGAGTAAAATAATATAATGTTTAGTGGAAAAATATTCAGGATGTGGTACATATGTTTCTGTGGAGGGGAGGTTGTAACATGTAGACACACACATAAATGTATATTTTCTCTGCCGAATTTGAAAGCCTGAAGAGAGATGAGGTGATATGCCAGTATATTCATATTAATTTCACTTTTGTGGTAATGCTTTCTTTTTCAACTCTGATTGTCACATTTCTCTTACAATGAGATAAAATATAAAAATTTTTTAACTAGAAGAAGTTATTAAAAGAAAAAACCTCAAAAACTGACTTACTGGATTTTAAAATTACTTTCTTTAAGGCTTACTCTCTTTCTTTATCTCTTGTCTTCAAACATATATTTATTTCCCAAGTCCCTTTTCTTCAGGCTGATTCTAGGTAATGGTCTTTGCCTTTCACCTCTCCCATCCCTTTATGTTAAAATAATTGTTGTAATTTTCATTGACCATCTATGCTAATAGTGTATTTTTTTCCAGGTATTGAATTAAAACACCTTTGTTTGGAATATATGACCCCATGGCTGTCAAATCTAGTCCGTTTCTGTAAGCATAATGATGATGCCAAACGACAAAGAGTCACTGCTATTCTTGATAAACTGATAACAATGACCATAAATGAGAAACAGATGTACCCTTCTATTCAAGCAAAAATATGGGGGAGCCTTGGGCAGGTATTGAATTTGCTCAAATATTTATCTAATATCTCCTTTGTACACATGGTTACCTGATGCTTATTTTGTGCTAGGCACAAGGAATATACAGTAACTGTGAAAAACAGTTCCTTCTTTCAAAAGCAAGCAGGCACTCACCCTCCTCTTCATCTGGTTTGGTTTGAAATTATAAAAGTCTAATGCACTGGGCTGGGGATTTAGCTCAGTGGTTTCGCCGCCTGCTGTGCAAGTGCAAAGACCCGAGTTCAATCCCTGGTACCAAATAAATAAATAAATAAATGTCTAATGTACATCTCAGAACCAGAGAAAAACTAATTATTTTAGCACTCTTTTTTGTGGTCTAATTATGTAGAGTTTAATTGTAGAAATCTAGTTTCACTTCTAGTAGTGTTTTAAAATATATTCTAGCTGGGCATGGTAGTGCACGCCTGTAATCCCAGCACTCAGAAGGCTGAGGCAGGAGATTTTCTGCGAGTTCAGAGCCAGCCTGGGATACATAGTTCAGGGCCAGTTTGAACTACAAAGGGAGACCCTGCCTCAATAAATAAATAAATAAATAATATTCTAATCTCTACATACCAGGGATGTCAGTAAATAGATCTTTCTTTCCTCCCTTCCCTCTTCTCCCCCTTTTTTTTTTTCTCTCTCCTCTCTCCTTTCTCTTCTCTTCTCTTGCACTGAGCCATGTCCCGGGGTCTTTTCTGTCTTCCTTCTTTAGCCTCCCAGAGTGCAGGAATTATATGCATGGATCACCATACTCAGCTCAGTAAATATTTCCATATGGATGTTACTTGGGACATTTGCTTTCATTTATGATTCTTGCTTAATACCACTGTTAAAATATAGGATGTAACGTAACTTTTTAAATCTGACAAGAATTATACGTATTATTTCCTCAAAGCAAGCACTTAAGGAAGCAATGCCTTTACTCAAACAATGCTCCAGATCTTCCACATGATTTTAAGTGACCTCAGAGCTAGTGTCATGGCCCTAGAAAATTTCTCAGTACTTGATTTCACTTTCTGTATTTCAAAACAATTAGATTGGTCATACCATTACTGTCTTAGAAGAACACAGAAATGCTTTGTGAATAAATGAAGTTAGTAATATAAATTTTTAAACTTTGAATATTAATCTCTTACTTTGAAAGAATCAAGTGAATATCTTCATCCTTCTCTAGATAGTTTATGATAAATTATATTTACTGATATATCTCTAAATAAAACTTGGTATTTTGGAGGCCTCAGGTAAAACAGAATTTTTATGTTGATTGGGCTACTCTTTGAATATTTTTAAATTAAAAATTAAGTTGGTAGTGTGGTTGAAAACATGTTATTTTCCCACTTTTCACTAGATTACAGATCTGCTTGATGTTGTACTAGACAGTTTCATCAAAACCAGTGCAACCGGTGGCTTGGGATCAATAAAAGCTGAGGTGATGGCAGATACTGCTGTAGCTTTAGCTTCTGGAAATGTGAAATTGGTTTCAAGCAAGGTAACCACTTTTCTTTTGCCTTCTGGACAGTGGCATAATGTATCTGTTTTTATCATCAGGGAGATTTTTGTTTTATAACTAGATTCTTTATGGTTAAACTGAATTTTTTATGATACAACTTTTAGTTCCATATCTTTTAAAATTCTGCTTCTTTACAGGTTATTGGGAGGATGTGCAAAATAATTGACAAGACATGCTTATCTCCAACTCCTACCTTAGAACAACATCTTATGTGGGATGATATTGCTATTTTAGCCCGCTACATGCTGATGCTGTCCTTCAACAATTCCCTTGATGTGGCAGCTCATCTCCCCTACCTCTTCCACGTTGTTACTTTCTTAGTAGCCACAGGACCATTGTCCCTTAGAGCTTCCACACATGGATTGGTCATTAATATCATCCACTCTCTGTGTACTTGTTCACAGCTTCACTTTAGTGGTAAGTTCCAGGAAAGTAATTTGTGTTTCATCAAGTTACTCTGTCCACTTTACTTCCCTGACTAGTGTAAATTTCTTACTATTTATGATGGTGTCTTAACACCAAGCTGCTAATGTAGGCCTACAATAATGAGGTGAAATTTTATCAAAATGAAAAGGAGTAAGTTTCTTTCCATAGCAAACTATGATTTATGTAATTATTGCATAAGCTAAACAGTGTAAGCTGACAGTATTGCATTCCTAGCACTAATTTGTAGTTAAATGGAGCTAAGCCAGTAGGCATTGAAACATGTCTAGTAGGGCCAGGGATTTAGCCCAGTGGTTCCGCCACCTGCCTTGCATGCGCAGGGACCCAAGTTCAATCCCCGGTACCAAAAACAAAACAAAACATGTCTAGTGGTTTGATTTAGGGAGCATGGTTGTATATATGATGTTCAAATTTTCTAAATTCAAAATAAAACAAATTCAAAATCAAATGTCTTACTTGTTTCTTTTGTGGTCTTTTACAGAAGAAACCAAACAAGTTTTGAGACTCAGTCTAACAGAGTTCTCATTACCCAAATTTTACTTGCTGTTTGGCATTAGCAAAGTTAAGTCAGCAGCTGTCATAGCCTTCCGATCCAGTTACCGGGACAGGTCATTCTCTCCTGGCTCCTACGAAAGGGAGACTTTTGCATTGACATCCTTAGAAACAGTCACAGAAGCTTTGTTGGAGATCATGGAGGTATGTAGAGGAAAATGATAAGAAATTAAGTGAAAAAATCATTTTTTTAATTCCACTACTGCTATATGAAAGAAGTACCAATTTATTCTGCTGGTACACAGTTAATGCCTGAATAAAAACACTTTCACGGGATATGTTATTGGTAACATAAACGTCATCTATAGCCAGGCATGGTGGCACATTCCTATAAATCCTAGCAATCCAGGAGGCTGAGGCAGGAAGATCACAAGTTCAGGCCAAGTCTGGGCAACTTAGTGAGACCCTGTCTCAAAATTTTAAAAAGGGGCTGGGGATGTAGCTCAGTGTAGAGCCTCTAGATTCAATCTCCAGTACCACTAAAAAGAAAGAAAAAAGTTGTGTGTTTACAGTAATGAACTATAATTATAATGAATTATAATGAACATTATTTAAATGTTTCTTTAAAAATGTATGTACACATATATACTGAACATTTTCTCCTCCTACCCCCAGGCATGTATGAGAGATATTCCAACATGCAAGTGGCTGGACCAGTGGACAGAACTAGCCCAAAGGTGTGTCCCAAATTAAAAATAAGTTGTAAAAGTATATGTATTACTGAAAAAATAGGGACTGAATGCATGCCTAAGTGGTACCGCACTTGCCTAGCATGTGCAAGGCCCTGGGTTTTTATCCCTGCAATTAAAAAAAAGAAAACAAGGTATTAGTGCATAATGAGTATCTTATTTAGTGTATTCTATAAACACACACAAAGGTTTTCATGAAGTCTTTGGGTTTTTTAATTGCAGATTTGCATTCCAGTACAATCCATCCCTGCAACCAAGAGCTCTTGTGGTCTTTGGCTGTATTAGCAAACGAGTATCTCATGGTCAGATAAAGCAGATCATCCGTATTCTTAGCAAGGTACTTTTCCCTCCCTCCCCCCAAATATTTGTGGTTCCCAAGTTGGAAAGTGTGTCTTCCACTTCTTAAAAGTCACTTAGATTTAACAAAATGTCTTATATGTTGTTTATTAAACCTTTAAAAATGAGTTTTACTATTTTTCTTATTGTAATTCTTTGAAGAAATGCTCTTTAGATGTCTTTCAAAGAAAATTAAGTATTTTGCCTGTTTTGCTAAGCAGGTACCCTTATTGTTTAATCAGTTTTTAAAGCAGTTAATTACATAGTAAAACTATAGTTTTATATTGAGCTACATAATTTATAATTACTGTAATAATGTTTTACCTATGTGAATACAATCTAGAAACTTTGAAAAAATAAGAAACCAAATATGTACTACACTAGTTAACAAGATCACCATTGTGTTAGAAATAATTCTGATACTTACCAAATAAGTACAGTAAATGTTCTTAAACTGATTGTGAGGTTCAGTTTTAGAGTTAATGTTTTATTTCAGTGAAAGTAAAATGAAGAATTCTGTTTCCCTAAAAGGCACTTGAGAGTTGTTTAAAAGGACCTGATACTTACAACAGTCAAGTTCTGATAGAAGCTACAGTAATAGCACTAACCAAATTACAGCCACTTCTTAATAAGGTAAGTATTGTATAGAACTTGAGTTTTAATTCTTTTGGTGTCAAGGTTACATGATCTTTTAAAGAGTTCAGAAAATGGATTGAGAAGCAATAATAAGAGAAGGCTGTAGTTAAAGTGGAATTTCTTATCATAAAATTTAGTTGTTTGAAGGAGTTACATTAGCAGAAGAATAAGTATGAAATGTGCATTCTCAGATGCCAGCTATTTTTTTTTATCCCACCAATGCTAAAGAAGAGATGGGTTTATATATTCTTAATTCTTTCTTCTATTAACTGAGCCTCTGCTATATGCTTGGTACTGTCTGAGAGGCTAGAGATATACAAAGCCAATAGAATTGCCTGCCGTCATGGTGCTTACATTCTGGGGTAGGTGTGGAGGTTGAGGAGTGGATAGATGATAAACTAAGTAAAATACTTAGTATATTAGTTAATGATCATAACTGTGGAGAAATGTTAAGCTGAGAGAAATAAATCTAATCCTCAGCAAAGGTGTGCCAGTCTTAGAGGTGATTACTGAAAAATAAATACCTATTATGTCCCTGGTAAAGTTAAACATTCTACAAACATCTTTTTTTTTAAATAAATTTTATTTTATTCCATTCCCACCTACAAACATCTTAATCTTATATAATATAAAATTGTTCTTTTATCCCCGTCATATAAGTAAAAATGGGACTCAGACTCGTTTCCAGAATTCCATTCCTAATAAAACATAGAACCATGATTCTAATCCAGGGCTGTCTGACTCTACAGTCCTTATATTTTCTTACATACCACAGTTCCAAATAGATCAGATTACCAGTAAAATACAGTTTTAGTTCAGAGCAGCAAGAGATCAGTATAGTAGTAATAGTAACAAGAGTTGAAAGGATAGAGTTTAAATGAAAGATTGATAGGATTTAGTGTAGAGAAAGGGAACAAACCTTAAGCAGTGAAGGTACAGCAGGAGGACTGAACAAGAAGGGCATGAGGGTGGGTGGACCATTTTAGTTACGAAGAAACTTGCCAAAAAAGTAGAGAGGAGGTTGTGAAGATTGGATACAATAAATGTTATCGTTAAACGCTTTTCAGAAAGGAATTTGGAAATTTTCTGGCAGACAAAAGAAATATGTCAAAAGCAGGACTGAGATCATTCTAGTACTGGAGTGCACAGTTCATTAGAATGGAGAGGAACTGGAGACAGAAGAAATCAACATTTAGAATAAAGAAGGTTGGCATGAGGTAGTGTCATTAGCAATAAGAAAGAAATGGGGCTAGGGATATAGATCAGTAGTAGAGCGCTTGCCTAACATGAGTGAGGCCCTGCATTCAATCCCCAGTATTGGGGAGGGGGGAACGGTGAGAGAGAGAGACAGAGACAGACAGACAGAGAGACATAGAGACAGAGAGAAAAGGAAAAAGTAATAAATACAAAAGAGATTACTCCAGAAAGATCAGCAAACCTTAGCGCTTGGATTTGAGAATCCAGAATAGGAAAAAAATGAAAGAAGTTGCTAAGCTTCTCAGCCCAGCTACCAGTTTCTTTCTTATAAGGAAAAGACAGAGAATTTATTATATATTTACCTTCACAAAAGAGAAAACATGGATAATTGGGTGAGGTAGACGGCTTCATTTTATGCTATAGTGTGCATAAAGAAGACTATTTGATGGTTTGTCTTATTAAGCTGAAACATGTCTTCTTCACTAGGACTCCCCTCTGCACAAAGCCCTCTTTTGGGTGGCCGTGGCTGTGCTGCAGCTGGATGAGGTCAATTTGTATTCAGCGGGCACTGCCCTGCTGGAGCAAAACCTGCACACCTTAGATAGTCTCCGAATATTCAATGACAAGGTAAGCAAGCTTTCCTTTGGGATTCCTATATTCACATTTAATATTCCTTTTTATTTTATTATGGTTCTTTTAAAATCAAGAAGTTCATAGCTGAAATATGAATATAGGGCTGGGGATTTAGCTCAGTGGTGCCACCACCTGCCTCACAAGCAAAAGGTCCCAAGTTCGATCCCCGGTATCAAAAAAAAAAAAAAAGGCTAAGTAGTAGAGCACTTCACTAGCTGACACCCTGGGTTCAAGCCCGAGTTCAACAAAAGTAAATAATGAATGAATGGGAGGCTCCGCGGAAGCCAAGTGAGGACTGGGAGGAAGCCTCCGAAGGTGACTTCAAAACTGGAGATAGGGAACCCCCCCCCCATCAGGCGGAAAGAGCCCCAAGGCGTCCCAGTTGGATCCAGTTCGGATCCCTCCCGCCATTCCCAGCCCAGAGGAAAGAGCTTTAGGGCCGCCTTCTGTCCCGCTGCTCCCAGCCCCTGTTCCACCTCTCCCAGCTCAGAGGAGGTGAGCTGCGCAGGTGCCAACAGCACGCCCCCGTCCCCCCAGTCGAAATGAGAAAACACGTAAATAAGTCTCAAAACCAGACTTCCAGATCACCTACAGCAACCCTAAAGGGAAATGAGATGGAACACTCTGATACTCAACCACCTGGACCCACTGAACTGGCAACAAAAGGGGATCTGGAAAAAATGAAATCAGAAATAATTTCTCAGATAACAGGAGAAATTGTGCTCCTAGTGCAAGACATGATTAATAAATCTAGAGAGGAGCTGAGGAACATGATGGAATCTCAACATAGGAAACAAATGGAATCCGTAAAACAGATGCAAATAGATTTCCAGGAGATGAAGAATGAATGAATGAATGAATGAGCGAGCTTCTGTGTGAACTCCATCAACCATCTCATGATTGTTTTTAATAGAGTCCAGAAGAAGTATTTATGGCTATCCGAAATCCTCTGGAATGGCACTGTAAGCAAATGGATCATTTTGTTGGACTCAATTTCAACTCTAACTTTAACTTTGCACTGGTTGGACACCTCTTAAAAGGTAAAGAAACCCTATATCAGAATGCTCTTGTGAAACACTATCATGAAGCTAGAAGTAATTAAAATAATTGGTTACTTGAAATAACTCAGCCCATATATTTTACTTTCAATGTAAACAATATCTACCTTATTGAATTGTGTTTTCTTCAATACATATTTTTAAAGAGCTTTATTTCAATATCAAATATCAGATTTCCTTAAAAAAGCAAGAGTTGATTCTCATAAAATTCTAGCACTAGGGCTGGGGATGTACTACCACAAAAAAACTACTGAGCCTTTAAATAGCTGTGTTATTAGTAATAGTGCTTACATATTTTGTTGATTACCATAATAAGGCAGACTATAAATCAGTATGTTTTTTGATAAATTTATATTTGGAAGTGTTATTGTACGAATTTAATCACAGATTTTCTTCAACATGTTTCTAGTGTATAGATTAATACCATTATTCGGCCTTACCTTTCTGGTCCCCAGCACCACTCCTCCACATTCTGTATTGATTGTACCCAGCAATCTCCAGCTGTTCTTCAGCGCTCATTCATTTTTTAGCCTGGCTTTACTCATCATTGCTGACTTCACAGCTTGATAGCCATGGTATATTAACATGGCACAGGTAGGGCCAGAGATTGCAGATAACCAGGATAGCATATACTTGTGGGTCAGAGGCAACACAGCGTCAAGCTACAGCTTGACATACAGCTTGGATACAGTTTTGTATCCATTTAAATAATTCTTAGATTGAGAGGTTCTAGATGTTCCCCTATTTTATTTATATTCATTCATTGTGAATTTGATTTGACATCCTTGTGAAATTTGTACAGAAAATATTGACAGTCTTAATCTCTCAAGTAAATAAGCGTTGCCCAGCAGATACTACACTTACTGCAGGATACCAAGACAAGGGCTGCAGCCCTTGTTAGTAATGTGCTAATAAAGTGTTTGTTTATTCCATATTTCTAAAAGAGTATTAGATATTTTCAGTGTTCAAATCCCTATTTTAAAATGGAAAGATATTAATGATCAAAACCTGTTGAATATCTTTTTTTTTTTTTTTGAAACAGTCTCGCCATGCAGTTCAGGTTGGCCATGAACTTGTGGCAATCCTCCTGCCTCAGCTTCCCAAGTGCTGGGATTATAGGCATGTGTCACCAAGCCCAGCTTGAAGATCACTTTCTAATCCAGCCTTTCTTTTGCATGTGTAGAGCATATGTTTCCTATGTCATTAGATTTTTTTTCTTTTAATTTAAAAAAGAATTATTCAGTAATAGAACTGTACTTTCAAAGAAATCTTAAGGGAAACTCCAATACATTGTTTTGTTTTTTGACATCCCTGTGCTGGTTTAAGGAATCAAATATCTGAAATACCATTATCTTCCTTACTTTTCCTCTTCCTGAGGTACCTTCTTAACATTATTCTGTTCTATACATTTTAGTACTTAATCCTGTATGTAATTAACAGGTCATGTATGTATGTTTTGCTTGTACAAATGACTGTTTTTGGAAGATAGGAATGATCATTTATATTTCCTTTCCTTGCAGACTTGCTCATCATAGAATAAGAGTTCAAATATTTCTTCATAGAATAAATTAACTTTTTATTTGTTTCTGTTTTTTGTAGGTTACAGGCATCCTTCACCTGCTATTGTGGCAAGAACAGTCAGAATTTTGCATACACTACTAACTTTGGTTAATAAACATAGAAACTGTGATAAATTTGAGGTGAATACACAGAGCGTGGCTTACCTAGCAGGTAAAAAAAACAAAATAGACAAAATTAATCTTATCACATCTGTATTTTAGGATCACCAGAAAGATACAAATATCTATTTATACATCCTTCAGCTAGTTAATTGTTAGCAGAAAGAGTTCATAGTCCAGTGTTTTGGTAATGTTTACAGTTTTTTAAGTTTTGCCAAAACATTTTTCCTTAGGAAAGAGTTGTGTTAAAATCTGACATGTAGGACCGGGGATTTAGCTCAGTGGTTCTGCTGCCTGCCTCACAAGTTCAAGGTCCCCAGTTTGATCTCCGGTACCAAAAAAAAATCTGACATGTATTCTCTTTGTCATCTTTTGTTTAGGGTAGTACAGTGGCTGCCTACTGTCTGTCATAAAATCTGAACAACTCAGCCTAGCATCCTGGGCCCTTAAACAATCCTCTTCTATTCTTCTCCTTTATCTAAATTTCATAAGCCTTATTTTTTATTATGCTCCAACTGGATGGGCTTTTTTAAGCTAATCTACTTGCCATCTCCTACAAGTGACTTTCATTTGTTATGCCATTTTACCTGGAATGTCTGCCCCATCCCCACCATTCCATCAAACCTTCCCTATTTGCTCTTATCTAACTTTTGTTTCTCTACTCAGCAACACTTAGCACTTTATGTCATACAGTTTTTGGGGATTTTGTTTGTTTGTTTGTTTGTTTGGTACCAGGGATTGAG
The DNA here is from genome assembly GCF_000247695.1 of Heterocephalus glaber. The sequence continues at coordinate 3,932,261 of NW_004624875.1, forward strand.
CTCAGGACTTTGAGCTTGCGAGACAGACATGGTGCCATGAGCTAAATCCCCACCCCTGTCATATAGTTCTTAAACATAGTTGTTGGACAGAAAGTGCTGATTCTTAGTTTGGCAGATTTCCTTTTGTGACAAGTTTTTTCTTTGAACCATGCAACCTTGCACAAATCATTTAATATCTCACTGTATTTTTCCTCAGTGCACTTAGTAATACCTGCCTTGCTTGCTTACTTCTTGTGTTGGAGACCAATTATACATTCAAGCACTTGAAAAAATAAGGTGTTTATTAAATCTCTTCTTTTTTTTTCTTTTTTTTGGTACTGGGCATCAAACTCAGAACCTTGTGCTTGCAAGGCAGGCACAGTACCACTGAGCTAAATCCCCAGCCCCTAAACCTTTTCTTATATCTCATGTTTATATATACTCTTTCAAAACAGACTGCAAACCCTTGAAGATAAGCAAAAGTCTGTCCTTAAGTGTTCATACCCCTATACCTCATACTCCTTCCTCTCTAGGGCTCTTTACATCCACATTTAACAGGCCTTATCCTTTTTAGGAGGTTGTAAGAAAAATATTTTAGATCACACTTGCAATTTGTTACACTTTTTTAAAAATCTGCCCTTTTTTCCTTTCAGCTTTACTTACAGTGTCTGAAGAGGTTCGAAGTCGCTGCAGCCTCAAACATAGAAAGTCCCTTCTTCTTACAGATATTTCAATGGAAAATGTTCCTATGGATATATATCCCATTCATCATGGTGACCCCAGCTATAGGTAAGTGCATAATTACATATTTATAATCAGTTTTCCATTTTCCATTTCGATGGAGGCAAACAGCAGAGTAGTCTAGAAGGTAATATAGAAGGGAATCTAAAGATAAGTCTGGATAGTGTATGTAACTCAAAACCCATTCTATAAATGTGCAGTATTTTATGTGTTAGTAGTAAGAAAGTTATTCTTCTAATCTAATTGTTCTAATGTTATCATTAGTTTGTCTATTTTAAGCACAAACCACTTGAATAACGAAAACATGATTTTGAAGGTGTTGGGTTGTATGAAAAGGACCTAGAAATAACATTAAATATAAGCAATAGTACATGCTTAGAAACTAAGCTATACAGATTTATAAAAACATGTACATGCCCACACATTCATTGTGTTTATTTATAACATGCTAAATTATTAGAAAAATTTCTATAGTATGGTTGTAGATAATATAATTATGTCCATTGTTACATGGTTTTAGCAGTATATTTTTCAGTACAACATATATTACATCATGTAAGGAAAATTACATCATTTAGGGATTTTTCTATATTTTCTGTTTAAAATATTTTAAAGGTTTAGATACAGTGTTGGACATTAAAAATTAACCTATTGCCGGGCTGGTGGCACACACCTATAGTCCCAGCACTCAGAAGGATGAGGCAGGAGGATCATGCTCGTTCAATGCCTGCCTGAACTACATAGCAAGACCTATCTCAAAAAAAAGTAATTTATACAACTTATATCATTCAGCTAATTAACATCCTGCATTTTCATAAAAAGCCCTCCACAATTTTCTACTCGGATTTTAACAATGTATGGAGAAGTTTTCCATATTTTTGGAGCTCTGTTAGAGTACATTGTACTCCAGTAGTCTTACTCTTTCATCGTTCCCATAAATATATTTCTTTAAGATATGTCCTTTTTTTATGGAAAGGGAAAAGTGAGTTTTTTTCCTCCTGTCAGAGTTGAACTTAAAGTTTTATTTTCTTGGTTTTTAAACCAAAAATTTATTTGCCTTGACTTGACTTTCTCTGATTTAAAAAATTAATGCAAAGCCAGCCATGTTGGCACACACTTGTAATTGTGTGGCCACAGTTACTTAGGAGATAGTTAGGAGACTGAGGCAGGAAGAGCACAAGTTCAAGGCCAGTCCCAACAGCTTAGTGAGAACCTGTCCCAAAATGAAAAACTAAAAGGGATAGGGATGTAGCTCGGTGGTAGAGTGCTCCTAGGTTCAATCTCTGATTGCACCAAAATTACTTAATTAAGTGCCGTAAGTTCAAGAGATCTGTTATACAACATAGTGACTATCTTTAATAAAAATGTACTGTACACTTTTAAATTGTTTGGGTTCTATCCCCAGCACAGCAGGGAAAAAAGAAAATTGCTGAAAGTAGAGTTTAAATGTTCTCACTCTAAATCAATATTAAGTATGTGAGAAATGCATATGTTAGCTTGATGTAGCCATCACACACACACGCACGCGTGCGTATGTATATATATTTTAAAACATGTACACCATAAATATATACAATTTTTATTTGTCAGTGTAAAAAGTTAATAAGGGGTGGATGTCATTCAGTGCAGGGTCTGCCTAGCATGTGTGAGCTCTGGATTTGAATCCCAGCACCAGAAAGAGAAAAAGAAATTGTGGTGGAGGAGAGAGAAGGAGTGAGAAGGACAAAGAGGAAAGGAAATAGAAAGAAAGGAAAGCAATCAGTTAACAAAATGAATGCAATATAATTTTTCCTGTTTACCATTTTGGAGTATCTGTTGTGCATAAGATACCATGGCAAAAAAGTTGATGCTTCCTGGGAATACATTCAGTGTTTGTACTGTAAAACCTTTAAAGTGCAGTTTTATAATTAATTGCTGTCATTGGGAAATAGAGTAGCTACTTAGAATAGGCCAACAATGATTGTATTCGTCACCTAACTCTTCTCCACTGTTTAAATTTCTCAGGACACTGAAGGAGAACCAACCATGGTCCTCTCCCAAAGGTTCTGAGGGGTACCTTGCAGCCACCTATCCAACTGTGGGCCAGACCAGTCCCCGAGCCAGGAAATCCATGAGCTTGGACATGGGGCAGCCTTCTCAGGCCAACACTAAGAAATTGCTTGGTTAGTTTATCTTAATTTTGTAGAGTGGTATTTTTTGTACATTTTTTAAGATGATTATTATTCTGAAAAAAATCACACACTTTTACTCTTGAAAAATTATTTGAAACTGCTTAAGATTATTGGGCCTGGGATTTAGCTCAGTGGTGCCGCCACCTGCCTCGCAAGCCCAAGGTCCCCAGTTTGATCCCTGGTACCCCCCCAAAAAAAGATTATCATAATTTTCCACTTTGATGTAGCAAAGTTTTTTATGCTTGTTATAAGAGAGTTTGATAAATCAGTTAAGCTGTATCAGTTGGTATAGAGAAATGAGAATTGGACCTTTGTTCCCACCCTCCCCCAACTTCTTGACTAAATACTGTGGCTCTTCTTGTTTTGTTCTGCCTTGGGTGGGCAGCAGGCTATGAGAATAGAAGAGCCATAGATACCTATAAGAAAGGAAGAGTGTTGCTGCACTCAAGGCTTTAATGATATAGTACTTCCCAAAATTATCCTTTGAGAGCAGAATACGTCAGTATAGTATGAATATCTAATACTATTTACCATGTTGTCTTTGAAAAGATATTATATTTTTAATTTTTATAAGATTCTTTTTTCTCAATTTTTTATTAGTAAATGTTTGCAATACATAGTAAATACAAGATTGATTTTTGAAGGTTAAGATTGTTTGCATCAACATCGGTGAGAATACACCTAAAATGCTGTGTAACCTCTCCAGTTTCAGTAACTGAAAGTAACTGAAAGAGCCCACTGAGTCCATCTCACACCTCAGAAGAAATGCAAAACAGCTGTGTATTCCATTAGCTAAAGTTTTAATTGTTAACTGGAATATATTGGTATCTGTATTTCATTAACCAAAACTGAATGGTTCGATGGATTTCAGTTACCAAACATATGTGCGTATCATGAGGCAGTATTGGAAAGATGTTTGTGTTCATAAGGAAATTAGTGAACAAACAGCAAATTGTACCACAGCTAGCCTGCCAGTAGATCATGAAAGGCACAGAAACCATGAATGGTAGTTACTGTTACTGGTCACATAGTTCTGTTACCTTTTGTTTGGTTTCCTTTCTGTTGGTACTTTGCCCTAAGAAATCTTTTAGGAGTTTCCTAGTTACTTGTGTTTTGTAATTCTGATTGTCATGCAAAGGAAGTTATAAATGAAAATCCAACCTCCGAAAAGTGCCATATTAAATTCATTTAATCCATATTCTTAGTGAAAAAGATAGTTGCTGCATAGAGGGGCTTATAGTTTCTTGGCTAAGACATAGAATCAGCTGATGACAGCAGCATCTGCCAGATGCCATTAAAGTGATATGTTTTGATGGAGGAAACTGAGGATCTGGAGAAGTTAGGAAAAGTTGCAGAGAAGAGATAACCTTTAAGTTGGGTCATAAGTTTTAATATATGCTTACCCGGTAGCTAGAGGAAAAGGAAGGGTAAACATTCAAGAGAGGAGGAATAGAATGAAGAAAAAAGTTAGGAAAACAATTAGCACTGGATCATAGCATCATGGGTACTGGTATAGAAGATAAGATTAAAGAAGGATCAGAACTTGAATTTGAAAGATTTTGTGTGCCATATTAAGAGATTTAGACTTAAAAAAAAGAGAGAAAGATTTAGCCTTACTAAGTAAGCAGCAGAGATATTTAAGTAGAGAAAAAGTCTGTCTAGCAGCAATAGGAAGAGATTTTTGGCAACCAGACCATTTAGGAGACTGAGACAGCAGGCCAAATAAAAATTAGTATAGGCCAAAAAAAAATTAGTATAGTCCTGCATTAAGATAAGAGTCTTGAAAACAGACAAACAAAAAAGAAGTGAAAAAAAGGGCTGGGGATTTAGCTTAGTGGTTTTGCCACCTGCTTCGCAAGCACAAGGACCCGAGTTCGATCCTGGTACCAAAAACAACAAACAAACAAACAAAAAGATAAGAGTCTTGGCAGTCTGTAGAGTGGGAAAATATAAAGAACTCAAAAAAATCAGACCTCCCCCACTCATTTAAAGACCAAGTCCAAAAATGGGCATCTGAAAATAGGGCTGGGGATTTAGCTCATTGGTTCTGCCACCTGCCTCGTGAGCGCAAGATCCCAAGTTCGATCCCTGGTACCCCACCCCCCCCAGAAAAAAGAAAAGACACTTCTCAGATGAATTAAAAATGGCAACTAAATATATGAAAAAATGTTTGACATCACTGGTCATTCATGAAATGCAAATTGAAATAACACTGAGGGGACCAGGGATTTAGCTCAGTGGTTCCAGCACCTGCCTTGCCAGCTACAAGGTCCCGAGTTCTATCCCTGGTACCAAAAAATAAATAAATAAAATTAAAACAACACTGAGATTCCATCTCACTCCAGAAAGAATGGCTGCTATCAAGAAATCAACCAGTAACAAATGCTGGAGGGGATGTGGGGAAGAGAGAACCCCTCTCTGCTATTGGTGGGAGTGTAGACTGGTGCAACCAGTGTGGAGATTTCTCAAAAAACTAAAACTAGAAGTTCCATTTGACCTAGCTATACCTCTTCTTGGTATCTTCCTGAAAGAATTAAAAGCATCATACCACAGCGATATATATACACTCATGTTCATAGCAGCACAGTTTGTAATAGCTAAATCTTGGAAACAGTGCAGATGCCCATCAGCTGACAAGTAGATAAGAAGATGTGGTTTTTGTATACAGTGCAGTACTACTCTGCCATAAAGAAGGATGAGCTTCAGACATTCATAGCTAAATGGATGGACCTTAAGTGAGATAAATTGGATACACATGTTTAGTATATGTGCTGCCAAAGTGAGCCCATGGACACACATGTTTAAATACCACATTTTTTCTCTGGTGTGAGAAACTGAAAGTGGAAATAAGGACTAAAATGTATAATACATGTTGGGAAATGGGAAGAAAGTGTTCAATTGGGAAGGGGAACAGGGGAGGAGGGAGGGAGAAAGTAAGGAAGGGACGTGAAAATAGAAGCAAAGCTTTTGTACATAGGGGAGGGGGCTTGAGGGGAGCAATGGGATAAAATTAAATTTATTTTTTAAAAAGATAAGAGTCTTGGAAGAACAGAAAAGAATCAGATTTGGGATAGATTTCTAATACAGAAAAGACAAGACAACTGAACATATATCCAAAGGAGATGAAGTCATGTGTTGAATAGGCATCTATTCCCCATGTGTATTGTAGCACTAAGCACAGTGGCCAAGAAGTGGAAACAACCTCAGTGTCCATCAGCTGAAGAATCGATAAAACAAATGTAGTACATCTATATAATAATCTTCAGCCATAAAAAAGAATGAAATCCTGTCATTTGTGATGACATAAATAGAACTGGAGATCATTATGTTAAGTAAAAATAAGTGAGGGAAAGACAGGTACCATAGGCTCTCACTCATATCTGGAATATAAAAAAAGTTGAGGGGCCAGAGATTTAGCTCAGTGGTTTCACCACCTGCTGTGCAAGCACAAGGACCCGAGTTCAATCCCCGGTACCAAAAAAAAAAGTGATCTTACAGACATTGAGAGACTGGTGGGGAGATTATCTGGGAGGGAGGGTTGGGGAAAGGCTGATCATGGGTACTAAGTTACAGTTAGATAGGAGCAAGAACACTGGTATGCTGTTACACAGTACACAGTAAGGTAGATATAGATAGTAGTAACACACTGTGCATTTCAAAAAGTCAGAAGAAAGGACTTTGAATGTTTTCACCCTAAAGAAATGATAAATGAGCTGGAAGTGTTGTCACATGCCCATAATCCCAGCATTCCATAGGCTGAAGCAGGATTGTGTTTCATCCCAGTCTGGGCTACATAGCAAGACCTTAAGCACCACCCCCAAGAAAGGTAAATGTCTGAAGAGATAGTTGTATTTACCCTGACCTAAACAATTATATGATGTTTAAGGTGCCCCATTAATATATATATAATTTTTATATATCCTTTAAAAATAAATTTTAAAAGATCCAAATACATGCTAGTTATAAGAAACTTTAACTATAATACACATACATCAAAAATAAAAGGATAGGGGAAAAAAACTGGCTCAATAATGATTCTACTCATAGAAGTCAGGACATGTATGTAAATTTAGGTTGGTTGATAATTATATTTGAGATCCTTTCAGGATATCCAAGACAGAAACGAAAAGATAAATCAATCTGGAGTTAAGGAAAAGAGGTGTGAAGAAATGACATATTTAGAATCGATTAGCTCATAGACAGTTGAGCTGTGGATGCAGAAGAAAACCTCCTGGGAAGAATGCACAGAGTAAAATAAAAAGAAAGAATGAGGAAAGTTGGGAAACTAAATGCAGAGAGTAGTGTCCTGGGCAGTATGGAAAGCACAAACCTAGTTTTCAGTCTGATTATTAACTGGATCCCTGGTCATGTGACCTCAGGATAATTATTTAATGGCTCATGGCTTCCTCTATTTGCAAGAAATGAGGAGGCTAAACGAGATTGTTTTGACCTTGATATTAATGACTATTATAAATATTTATTGGTATTAATACTTGACGCTAATAAAACATTTTTGTCAAGTGTTCAATTATCAGATATTATTGTATTGGTTTCAATTCTAGCCTTTTAAAAAAGAATGTTAGAAGTATGCTAGATTTTTTTTTTACAGGTAGAACTTTCAATTTTATCTCAAAATGGTAAACTGAGGCATAGTTCTGACCATGTACTACTACAGAAAGGCTTGTAACGTTAGTGAAAGAGTTCCTTGAGGGGTCCAGTCAGACCCAGACTGATACCAGCCAAACATGTGATTGGCCAAATTTTTTTTCCTAGACCTGCTTTAAGAGGAATGAGAAGTCTTTGAATGTAAAGAACAAAAATACATAAATTTCAAATAATCTAATTTTAATATTTTTACTTTAAGAGAAAGATACTTAAACATTAATGTGATACATGATTGGAGAAACTCATTTCAAAGCATTTCCCATATATCTGTTCTTTGGTATTTTCAGGCATGCATGTCATCTTCTCAAATCTTGAGGAATTAAAATCAAACTTTAATTTTTGGCTACATTTGGAAATTTCTTATATGTTAATGACTAATTTTTGGCACCAGCAGAATTTCTTAAATTGAAAAGACTGTTCAGATATAGTTGATCTTTGCTACTGAACAGTGGATACCCCCATTTTTGTTATCAGTACTTGTACTTATTGGTAGAACTTGGTTTACCAACAGTGTAGTTGAATATAATCTTTGTTTCTTTAGAGCCAGTAAGGTGCTCCTGTCAGACAGAAACCTATCCCTTTGAGAAGATGGAGAATAAAGGAGAGAAACTCTGCTCCAGAGATAATGTTTAAGCTTTCTTTGGGTCTTCATGTGAAAGCTTAAGCACTGTGATGTCCAAACATTTTCTTTTAGTATATTCTTTTTCATAGACACTATGGTTAATGAATTTATGTTCTGCAACTTTTGTTTTAGGAACAAGGAAAAGTTTTGATCACTTGATATCAGACACAAAAGCTCCTAAAAGGCAAGAAATGGAATCAGGAATCACAACGCCCCCCAAAATGAGGAGAGTAGCAGAAACTGATTATGAAATGGGTGAGAAACAAAGTTAATAATTGACCTATGTCACTGACAGGTGGGAGAGTACCTCAAATCCACATTTACCTTCCAACCATATTAAATCTTTAGAATGCTATATAGAAGCATTTGTTTTTTGAAAGATAAACTCTGTGATCCTTAAAATGATATTTATCCTGAAACCTGTGCAAAAAGTAATCATATGTATGATACACAGTATTGTAAATAGCTAACCAAAATTTTGTATAGGTGAATAGTAATTCTGTATATTTATTTTGATATTTTAAGTTTCTACCAAAATGCTGTTTAATTTTAGAACATTGAAATACGCTAAGTGAAGCTGTTATCTAGGTGTTCTGTTAATACATCTGATCATGTTAATCCATGTCTTACTGCAGAAACTCAGAGGATTTCCTCATCACAGCAGCACCCACATTTACGTAAAGTTTCAGTGTCTGAATCAAATGTTCTTTTGGATGAAGAAGTACTTACTGATCCGAAGATCCAAGCTCTTCTTCTTACTGTATTAGTAAGGATTTTGCCTTTTTAAGGGTTTTTCCCACTGAAATTTTTATTCCAGTCTACTCTTAGGAGCCTTTTTTAAAAATTAATTTTATTAGCATGTCTTAGATGTACATAATAATCACATTTATCATAGGGAATTTGTATTTGTACATAGTATATCTTGATTCTTCTTTTTTTCCCCAATCCCTTCCCCTCCCTTCAGCCCCTCTTCCCCTTTAAATATGAAAACATGATAGGAAGATTGTCTTCTGCTTCTCACAAAACAGGCGACAATTCAGTCACAAAATAAAAATGTTCCTTGTTCACTTTTCTGCATCTTCGCAGGCAACGCTGGTAAAATATACCACGGATGAATTTGATCAACGAATTCTTTATGAATATTTAGCAGAGGCCAGCGTTGTGTTCCCCAAAGTATTTCCCGTTGTGTAAGCATCTCCTTCTGTATTTAACTAACCTTTGTACCTATCTTTATGTCAAATGCTTGGTAAAGGCTTAGGAAATACTTTATCCAGTAATGTTCATTAGTTGCAAAAATAGCAAAATGAGATAGTGTGGTAGTGAATTTTAGCTTAGAGATAGTGGTGTAAGCAGGCTGTGGGCGTGGCTCAGTGGTAGAATATGTTCTCAGGATGCACAAGTCCCCACTTTTGATTCCCAGCACCAAAAAACCAAAACATAGTGGGTTTATTGGTGGCTAAATGGTGGCTAAGCTATCAGGAAAAGCTTTTGTTTTTAATCTTGTTGATTTAAGTGGTTCACCGTGATGAGCACTGTACATTCTTCTTGCCTTGGAGCAAACTGATGCCTGTTTTGGTTTTCTTTTTAGTAGAGCTTGTGTATTTATCCACAGCTGAGTGAAGTCAAGACTAATCTCCTATTTGAGAAGTAAATTTTCTCTGTTAACACCTTAGCCTCAAAGTGTTCAGATTTAAATAGCCCAAAGAAACTTGGGATATTCTGTTCTAATTGAGAACTTCTCTACAGCATAGTTTTATTTCTGGTTAATCACATTTTAAATTTTTCAAATTTTATATAATTAGATTTTAGTTCTTTTTATTAATGAGTGCATCCAGGTCAGAAATAATTTCTTCCTAAGATTTCATTGGATGGTTATTCTATCTCTTCCAGTCTAATTTTGTTTCCTTCATAAAATTTAATCTTATTGAGGCTGGGGATTTAGCTCAGTGGTTCCAGCACCTGCCTCGCAAGTGCAAGGTCCTGAGCTTGATCCCCAGTACCAAAAATAAAAAAACAAAAAAAATTTAATCTGATTGAGCATTTATTAAGCATGGATTAATATTAAATTTAGTCTTAACTCCCTGACTACGTACCAGCAGATAGCAGAAAGAAATGGTCCTAAGCAGCAGAAAGCCAATCTTGTCTTGCAAAAAGCATTCATAATGTATAGTTAGTTAAACACGGTGATATGACACCACTAGTTGTTTACATTTACCATTTTTCCCCTGGTGACTAAAAGCAAAACAGAAGATGAAATAAAAAGCAAACACACGTACACACACACACACACACACACACACACACACACCAGAAAATTTGAAAAATACAGAAAAGCAACAGAAAGTTAAAAGCACTCATGTCTCTTTAATTTTGCCACATTGTTCTGAATAATTAGTTTCTCAGTAAATCTTTTCATTAATTATCCTCTAAAGTATTTCTCTGTTGACTTTTACTTTTTTAGGCATAATTTGTTGGACTCTAAGATCAACACCTTGTTGTCATTATGCCAAGATCCAAATTTGTTAAATCCAATCCATGGAATCGTGCAGAGTGTGGTGTACCATGAAGAATCCCCACCACAGTACCAAACATCTTACCTGCAAAGTAAATAAATGTATCAGGAGAAGAATGACTGATGAACTTGCTAACATGTGCAGTGTTGTAGAATGCACTGACTACAGAATTCTTTATAAGGGATAGGAGTGTTCATACTTCTTTCTCCATATGGAGTTTTCTGACTCCCATAATTATATATTCAATATGATAACTGCTTGACAACTTTATTAAAATACAGTTTTATACTGAATCTGTTTTAAGTAAGTTTTAGTCTGCTTTGACACTCATTCTAAAATGTTTTCAGTGTATTCATAGGCTTTATAAATTAACTGTGCAACTTAATTTCTGTTACCATTAAAAGATACCATGTCTCTTATAAGAGTAACATTTGATTTGTTGCAGGTTTTGGTTTTAATGGCTTATGGCGGTTTGCAGGACCCTTCTCAAAGGTATAAAAACATGTTTTTCTCTTATTTTTGACAAAACAAAAATTTGTATCCATGTTAGTGTGCCTGCTTTAAGAAAGCACAGTGTACTGAAAACTAGAGTAACAACTCACAATAAACACATTTTCAGAAAAAGTTTTTCAGCACAAGATTTCTTCTAAGAGGCAGCATCTTTAATATCTTTATGCATTAATTTTTCAAAACCAACTAATTTTATGCTGACTTTGCAGAAGGGTGTGATAACCCTCTGTAAACCTTTTCTGCTACAGACCCCTATGTATTTGATAATTTTAATGTACACATTCAAATATCTTATGACTAGTAAAAAGTATTACCTGTGGTTGTAATCTACCTCATGAAAACATGTTTACATCCAACAGTATTTGACTAGATTCATTGCTCTCTATTCATTTTTTTTCTTTGGCATTAGTTGATGTAGTGCTACATAAATACATATTTAATTTCTTTCTCTGTATGTGCTCTCTCCAAATTCATGGAAGTTCCTTGAAGGCAGGACTTCTGTATCTTCCCCCTATAGTTCCTAGCGCAGTGTTCTAGATACAAGGGTGTTAAATCTCTTGATATGCACATGTTGTCACTAAAAAACAGGCCTAAAGTCACAGGAGTCTAAGTGTATCTTGCAGCAGTTTTTGTACTTAGATTGCCATAACCCTCTGAGCCCTTCACGGTGTCTAGCTAGTGGAATTTAAATAGCAGCTGGAATGATGATGTTCTGCTCATTTTTTCTGTTTTGGAAAGTTGGCTGGATGTCATTCTTGATGATTTTATTGTCTCAGTGTTCAGCCTGTCTGCACATGGCTTTCAGAAATTGCAGGTTCATCTGGAAGCATTAAGGGAAGCTGAATAAAATTCCCAGGTATAAGTCCTATGGTAGTCGATAAATACTACTCCACTCCCTTTTAAAAATTACAATATAATATAAACAGAGGAAGAAAAATAAATTAAGCCCAAAACAAAAATTGAATTAATCTTTTTTTGGCTTTAGAGGGGATTAAAAAAGAGTGGAGCTTAAATAATTTCCTATTTTCCATTACAGCAAACACAAATCCCAGACTATGCTGAGCTTATTGTTAAGTTTCTTGATGCCTTGATTGACACGTACTTGCCTGGAATTGATGAAGAAACCAGTGAGGAGTCCCTCCTGACACCCACATCTCCTTACCCTCCTGCCCTGCAGAGCCAGCTTAGTATCACTGCCAACCTTAACCTCTCTAATTCCATGACCTCACTTGCAACTTCCCAGCATTCCCCAGGTTAGTAAACATAATCTTTATATAACTTTGGGCAATAATATTAAGATACCAACATTAGGAATTCCCTTGTGGTTAGATTATAGCAGATTTTGTTCCTTTTCCTCTTGAGGTTCATCTTACATTTCTTCTTTACTTTGTAACTAAATTCAATGTTGTTACTCTGCAAAGTATTCTACTTTGCAACAAGCTGTGTTAAGACAATGAAATGTCTGTAGTATTCACAAACATAGGTTTCCAAGGTTGATAAGTTTTTAGAGTTGGACAACAAGAGCAACCTAAGCTGCATTACCCTGTAAGAGAACAGAACTACAATTCCTTTCTAGACAGGCAAACATTGTTCTAAAGGCTCCTTTCTGATACAACATACTGGATCAAAAAAAACATACAAAGTCTAATAGTACCCTTCTTACTTGCTACCAGGAACAACCTAGCCATCCAGCCCATCCACAGACCAGACTGAAGATCTAGGATTAAGTAGCATTTACTAGACAAAAAAAAGTCATCTCAAAAAAAATAACATCCTAAAGCCCATAAATAATAATCCTTACTGTAGAGTCCCTATTTGGTTCAAATGAGAAGAATATACCAATCCAGCCTGCAACTCAGAGGTTGATACACTGGCAAATAATAGCTAATAGCTTGAGTGGAACTGAGATACATGAGACACCAGAAGCAGCGACCTGCAGAACTCTGAGCTTATTGTTGTCAGAGTGCATGATTTCATACAACTCTGGCCGATGCCAGAAGTATTAGCAACCAATGCTGTCATGTATGTTGAGGTGACAGTGGGCAAGGAAGGAAAGCTTCTTCTATGGTTATGTTTTCTGTTTAGAAAAGTGCTCCTTCTAAAATGGTTAAAATTAAAGAAGGATTTATTGTTTAAAGTTTGTTCCATTGTCTGAAAAGTTCACTCATGAAATACCCAATTCTATAGAGAAAAGTTCTTTTAAGTAGTTTATATAGTTCTTAGTATGGATTTTTTTAAAGAATCAAATGATAAAGTTACTCTGTGAGTTTCAAGGTCCATAAATAGAATCTCCAGTTTATAATCCCCATATTGCATGAACATTTCCGTTTATGTGGTAGTTTTGAAGGTTCTGAAGAATACCCAATTCATATTATGTTAAAAAAGATAGTCAACCATTAAACTTTCTTTCAGCATTTATTTATCAGTCACCTTACAGATCATCCTTTTTTACCCCAGGAAATAAAAGAAGTCTGTGCGCTCTTTTTCTCTGTAACTGTGTTCATTTACCCCCATCACTTACTCCTAGTACAGTGTTTCTTCAAGTATAGCCTCACATCAGCTGCATCAGCATCATTGAGGAGCTTGTTAGAAATCCAGATGGTACTTAGCCAGGCATGGTGAGGCCTGCCTGTAATCCCACACTCAAGGCAGCTGAGGCAGGAGGATCACAAGTTTGAGAACAGCTTAGGCAACTTATTGAGACTCTGTCTCAAAAATAAACAATATTAAAATGCTGGGGATATAGCTCAATGTGGAGGCCCTGGGTTCAATTCCCAGTACCACAAAAAGGGGGAGAGGAGAGAAAGGAAAAGGAAAAAGAGATGCCAAAAGCAGATGCTGGAGCCTTATCCCAGAACTCTAACACATAGCTCTCTATGGGTGAAGCTCAGGCAGTAATGAGTGTTCTACACCCCAGGTGATTTTTACACTGGTTTGAGAAGCACTGCCCTAGTGTCTGCCGATGGTCCTGCCCATTATCAGCATTTCAGCTCTTCAGGCCAGGACAGAACTTAAAATTTACTTTCTTCCGGATACTGTAGCCATTGAATTCTTCTCTGCCTGTGCACCCCTCTGCCCATGAACTCTTAGCATTTTGAACTAGGGCACCATACAGGTAATTTAGCTCTACACTTACAATATTATGTTGCGTGGGAAGACTGAGTTCTAGAAGCACTAATTGCTTTATCACACAGTTCTTGTGTACAGGCAAGGTAAATGTTCTTTATAACACACCGCCTTCCCTGTGTTTCTCTCATATTCTTTCCCTTCTCTTTCCTGTGTCCTTCATTCATTCATTTATTTATTTATTTCTATCTCATTACTTCTGTCTGCCTTAGCCTCAGTTTCCCAGTCCTTCTGTAGTGCACTCCCGTTTTTCTGATTTGTAATTTATGATTTTCAACTGCTACAGTTTATCATAATTAGAAAAATAGCTCAGTAGTAGAGCACTTGCCTAGCATGCATTCGATCTCCAGCACCACACAAACACATGTACACACACACACACACACACACACACAAATGCAAATTAGTAGACTCTGTCTATATGGTCCCCTCATTTTGAAAGTTTGGTTTACTTTGACCAAATTTTAGCCTCAACCTCTTAAGCTGCTAAAATGGTGTTAACTGTGCCAAAAAGATCATTTGTTTCGTGGTGATAGTCGTTTTTGTACTTTCTTTTTTTTTTTGAGACAAGGTCTATGCTATGTAGTTCAGGCTGACCTTGACCTCAATATGTAGCCCAGGCTGGCCTTGAACTTGCCGAAATCTTCCTGCCTCAGCTTCCTGAGTGCTGGAATTCTAGGCATGTGCCACCACTCCTGGCTGGTAGTTAGTTGTTTTCTGATACCAGGGATTGCACCCAGGGCCTTTACACTGAGCTCATCCTCAGCTGTTTTTAAGATGGTCTCACTGAGTTGCTAAATTGACCAATCTCAGCTCAAACCAGTGATCCTTTTGCCTCAGCTTCGCAGAGTGTTGGCATTACAGGCATGTGCCACTATACTTAGCTAAGGATCCTGATTTCTTTCTTTTCCTTGTTGTTGTTTATTTGTTTTTGGTACTGGGGATTAAACTCGGGTCCTTGCACTTTCGAGGCAGGCAGTGCCACCACTGAGCTAAATCTCCGGCAGGATCCTGATTTCTTTGCACTAATAATTATAGTTTTGTCATTTGCTCTTATGAAATATCTCTTAATGATTAAGAGTTGGGACTTTGAGGCTATGTGTGATGTTGCACCCCTGTAATCCCAGTGCTCAGGAGGCTGAGGCAGGAGGATCACCACAAGTTTTAGGCCAGCCCAGGCTAAGACCCTGTCTCAAGAAACCAAATACAAGAGTTGAAACTTTGGAATTAGATATATCGCTTCATATCTTGAGCTCTATTTAATTTTATATCTTTATCTCCTTATTTTTTATGGACTGAGTTTGCTGATATCAAAGGGCTAAAAGAAGCAGTAAAGCTTATCCAAAAACTTACCCATACTCATTCAACTTTGCTACTTAGCTGTGTAGAAACCAAAATACTTATCTCTACTCCCAGCAGCCAAGTCCTCAGCAGTAGTATTTAAAGACCTCTGTGTTACTGCCTGAAATGGAGCATATTTCCCTCTCCTAACCCCCATCTCTGCCTCACCATTGCACCTTACTCAAATTAAGATTGTGGTGATACACTTCAGTCAACAGCTTTGAGGATGTAGTGGTCTTTTTCATTTCTCTCTGAAAATGTGTAAGTGCACCTTTAAAAATGCCTAAGTGTCTTCTGAATCCCTCTCTAATAGTAGTTGAACTTGTCATTAGTGGAACTCTACCCAGAATTCAGTGTGTGTAAAATTGCGTTTACTATAATCTTCTAGCCAAATGGCAAGAGCTTTGCCTCTTCAGGTTTTTCTTAAATGTCCTGAAGAGAATACAAGAGCTACATACCTGTAATGTATAAGAATATTTCACACTTGATATTATGATCCTTATTAGGCCCAGTGGACCTGAGCTAGACATAAATTGAAGAACCAGGATTAGAACTAGAAAATAAAACTTATCTTACCTGTTTAAAAAAGAAAAAAAACCTATTTGTGGGACTATTTCTTGGTTAAGCCCAAGCCGAGTGGTTTTCCCAATTGATGAGCAGAGGCCTACATATCCATTTCAAGTACGATCTACCTTCATCCTCTATAGATATTAAAGAGCAAATATATTAGAATCAAGATTGTATGGATTTTGTACATATTAAAAAGAAGTTAAATTAGGGCCGGGGATTTAGCTCGGTGGTTCCGCCACCTGCCTTGCAAGTGCAAGGACCAGAGTTCGATCCCCGGCACCAAAAAAAAAAAAAAGAAGTTAAATTAGATCCAGTTAGTCCCAAAGTATTAAAATCTATTTTATATTTATCAGGTTCTGCTAACACTTTTTACAATTTAATTCAATAAGCATTTGAACACCTATTTAGTAGGTTTGCTTTCGCCACTCTAGGCCATTTAAAGATGGCCAGGAACTTGACAGTTTTTACCCATGGATCTCAGTATTTAAGTTAAGGTTTTGGTTTGGTTTGATTTAGTTTTAGTTTCTGTGACCCATGTTGTTTAATATTTTAAGTATATATAAGTTCTCTTAATTTTAAGTACAAGATAAATAATGCAGTGCTCTGTAGAAAATAACCGTAATTCCAGATATTTATCCTGTAGTTATTCATTGTTTGCTGTATGCAGGGAGTGGCCGAGGCAGGGCACCTGCCTCCAAGAGCTCTCAGTTGTAAAGATAGTAAGTGTGCACAGAAATGACTTTGACCTCTTAGTCTGTGATACTTGTCATATTGTGTCTTGTACTGTACATTATTCTGATAGGTGAGAGGGACTATTTTGGCAGAGTCAGGTAGTAATTATGACAAAAAATTTTATAACACTTTACCTCAAAAAATGTAAGAAATATATATTTTACAAGAACAAAAAGCATGTGATCTATTTTTCGTGCTTTGTACTAAGAAAGTTCTTTATTTCTTCTTTTTTATCGTTTCATTTGATAGTACTGATAGTACTGGAGCACAGATCTTTTTTCTTTTTCAGATTCATTTCTCCTACTTTATTTTCTGAGCTTCATCCATCCCGGCAGCCATTCTTTCACTTTGCTCTGTAATATAAACATCCTCTAGGAAAGAGGGATGAATCAGCTGGCGTTCATAAGCACCCTAAGCCAGTATTGCTGATAGCTGTGTGCATGGAGGGACATTTCATCAAAACCATTTCTCTAAACTTAGCTCTGAGTCAGCAACACTCCTAATATGTTTGCTGCATTTAAAATAACTCCCTCAAAAAAAAATTAAAATAAAATAACTCCCTCTTAAAAGAAACTTATAGGCCTCTACTGTGAGATCACTTAAAATCTCTGAAACTACACATATTTTAATATTTTAAAGAACTAGTTAAGGTATCACCACACCTTTACTTGGTAGTTTTTATTTTGCTTTTCTTTATTATCCTATATAAGGGAGAGAAAGAATTTTTATTGAGCAATTATTTATGTGTAACTTCTGCTAATTCTTTATCTCATTTTTAAATTTAGTTCTTGATTTAAAATTCTAAATTCTAATAAAGATGGTAAAACACATCATCTGTAAAACTGTAAGTTATATTTACTCACAGAATGTATTATTTAGGAAATTAATGGTCAGAGCTCAGTAATTAAAACCAGACTCCTGAACACTGGAAAACATAGTAGTTATCCAACATCTAATCACATTGGACTTTTAAAAAATGTTATGGACATCGCTCACTTTGTGTTTTTTCTTCCATTCTGTGTTTGAAGCTCCTCTGCCTTGCTCTAAATCAGCAGTTTTCATGCAGCTGCTCTCTCATCAAGGTACTCCTCACCTTCACCATCCTTGCATGAAGTACTGCTTACCCCGCACTCATCCTGGGCATATGGCACAAGGCTTCATTTCCAGTCCCTGGGAGCTCTGTCTGGCTTAGTCACCAGAGAAACTTGCAAAGCCACTGTGTTGTAAGGTCTGGGGGTTACAGCAAGTGCCAGGCTGGTGTGTTCTGTCTCAGTTAAGGGGCTGCTTACACCTGTCCTGAGCAGTGAAGCCACCGTCCCTGGACTAAAACAACAGAATAACAAGGAACTCAAGGGAGAGTTAATAGAGAAAAAGCAGGACATGTGGTGTGAGCAAGTTCTTCTGTAGCTTAGAAAATGCCCCCCCCAAAAAAAAGCCAATCTTAGACATTAAAGCTGGCTGTCTATTCTATCATTTGTATTTAAGAAAAGGAATATGCTCATTAGTTAGCCCTAAAGCCTAAAAAGGAAAAATGTGACACACTTATGTTTACTTTATAAAAGATGTCATTTCTTTCTTCTCCTATAATAATTATACAGAAAGATTAAACCTAGACAGAAAAAAAAGTGTTAATAATAGGTGAAAGCCTGTTTTTTTTTTTAAAAATGGTTTTTAATTCCCACATCCTCTTTGCCCAGGGCCCACTGACCTATACAAGTCCCTCTTTTTTTGCCGGGAGAGGGGCAACAGGGCCTCACTAAATTGCCCAGCCTGGCCACAAACTTGAATCTTCCTGCCTCACCCTTCCAAGTAGCTGGGATTACAACTGTGCAACCACCATGGCTGGCTCTTTTGAGATTCTTTTAAATTACAATTTTGTATATTTACTCGAACTACAAATTTTTCTAAATATATATTTATAATATCTCCATGAATGTATTTATTATAGCATAAGAACAAGCTATTACTACTTACCTTTCTAGGATTTATTACATTTTGTGCTTACACAAGCTTCAGTCATTTTACAATTGTAACATAAAATTTAAGTCCTATGTATTCTAATATACCTTTAAGTATATCAATTAGTCTTTTATTTCAGGTATTAGGAGGAGGACCATCTTAATTTATATAATAATTAGTTTACCTTTATGCAAAAATTCTTCACAGATTATTTTATCTGGTGGAGTTTTTTGGTTTTGGTTTTTTGAGACAAGATCTCACTATACAGTACAGGCTGGCGTTGAACTCCATAAGTAGCCCAGGCTGGCCTTGAACTCACAGCAGTGTTCCAGCCTCATTCTCTCAAGTGCTGGGACTATAGGCATGCACCACCACACCTGACCTGCTGTTCCCTTTAATTGCCAGATAAAGAACTAGAGCCAAAAGCACTGGAGGTACAGAGTAGTGGTAGAGCAAGAGCTTACAATGCATGTTGCCCCGCACTCAAAAAGAAAGGAGATCTAGAGCCAAATAAAATTATGATTCAACCGGGCGGGGGATTTAGCTCAGTGGTTCCGCTGCCTGTCTCACAAGCCCAAGGTCCCGAGTTCGATCCCCGGTACCAAAAAAAAAAAGTTATGATTCAACCAATACTCAAATGTTGGTCAACATGTTCTCCAGTTTACACATGTGGTAAGAGTTTTCTGGTTAGGCTCAGTGGTGCATGTCTGTAATCCCAGCTACTCAGGAGGCTAACAGAAGATTGTAAGTTTGTTTCAGGCCAGCCTGGGCAATTTAGTGAAACCCTGTCTCAAAATGAAAAGGACTAGGGATGTACCTCAGTAGTAGATCACTTGCTTAGCATGCACAAGGCCCTGGGTTAATCCCTAGGTTCCCCCTGCCAAAAAAAAAAAAAGTTTTGGTAGATTTGCTGTGTTGTATGTGTAATAAACTAAGCAAAGCACAGTCAGGTAACTTACCAGTGTCCCTGTACAGGTAGTGGGAGATTTGGATAATTATTAGTCTTTAATTTTTCTAGTTTAGCTTCTTACAAATTATCCAACCCAGGCATTTAGCTCAGCAGTAGCACCACCGCCTGCCTCACAAGTGCAAGGTCCTGAGTTCGATCACTGGTACCAAAAAAAATTACCCAACCCATTTTTTCCCTCAGCTTCTCAAGGGGTGTTGTCTCTTTGTCAGGCCGGAGGTATATATTACTGGTTGCCAAAATGAGCATATCCTGATACCTGCCTTCAAGGAACTCATGTCTAGCAGGGGAGATATAGGACTATAAAATAATTTAGTAGTTCTTTTTCCTACTTAATTTGATTCACAACATTGGCCAGTATCACTTTTTATTTAGGATTGTGTCTTTTATCTGGAGTCACCATAGTTCATTGAGGCATAGTGCTATTAATACACAGCTGTAAGAACTTCCAACTTATTCTGCCTGCACTGTAACTAGTCACATGTTTGGCCACAGCTTATTTGTGGGGGATTTTAGTAAATCAGGACACAGAAATTTTAGCCTTATTTTCTTTAGGTCATTTGCCACAGTGGGCTGTTTGTATCATTGAAAGCTGTAATAGATTTGCCATCACTGCTTTAGGTTATAGCCTCTGGGTTTCTTTCACCTTATGGATTTTTGCTCTTGGACCTACTGAAGGTGGAAAAGGAAAGTTTTAGTGCTTTACAGGCATAAGAGAGAACAGAATACACAGCTTCAGAGGGGTCCTGATGAAAAGAAATGTGACACCAAGACTTTCTCATTTAAAATAATACCTTGTACCAGTGCAGGATCAATTCTGTCTCCATATGAGCAATCTGGCTGATAATCTGAGAACTTTCCTGATAGGGTGTTGAGACAGAGTCCCTCACCAGCTCCTAGAGACATTTCTAGATTTAATTTCAGAGTATAAAAAAGAATGCTGCCACAATTCTCAGAAGGGAAAATTATGTTTAGAAATTTAAGTGCCAGCCTCAGATACTGTGATCATTCTGTATCATTCAAATTTTGCTTTTTCAAGATGCTTTATTTGGTGTAAATATAATGCATTTTAATTCCTTTTTAAAAAATAACTCTCCAAGATTTTTATGTGTTTCTCCTTTGATCCTGACCATAAAACATCTTTGCTGTAAAGTTGAACTTAAAAATTCCAGGGCCGGGGATTTAGCTCAGTGGTGCCGCTGCCTGCCTGGCAAGCGCAAGGTCCTGAGTTCAATCCCCGGTACGAAAAAAAAAAAAAAATCCTGGTAACAGTTCGAAATATGAAGTGAAACACATTTTTTTCAATCCCTGGTACAAAGAAAAAAGAATTCCAGTCACACCATAATTACTGATAGATTACTTACAGGTTTGAGTCACAAAGTAGGAAGAAAACACACAAACAAAAGAGTTGAAATGAAACACAAATCTAAGAGAAGTAGAATGTCAGCCTCTCTCACATACCACTGAAACTTTGGGTCATGAGTGATGGAACTGACAGATCAGCCATACTTTAATGTTTTTAATTGCAGGTTTATTAGAAAAAATTAAAATTCTGAAAAACAGGAAGAAAAAAATCACCCATAATCCTACTACTTTAAGATAATCACTGTTGATTAATATTATTTGCATCTTCTTCCAGTTTGTTTACATGGTTGAGATGATAGTACATAGACAAATTTAATAGGAGACAAATAAGGCTTTTAGATTTTTTGTGTGTGTTCTGACGGAAATTTGTTTAATAAAATAGAAAGTATAATATTCTTAGTATTTCTTTTAAGAAACCTTTAGCCTAGTGACTTTATCTTTAGAACTGTAGTTTATATAATGTTAATGTTAATAATACAGAGCCAGCCCTTGTCCCCAAACACCATTGCCACTCTCCACTGGTGTGAGGACTATTTTCCTGTCACAGTGAGCCATAGTAGAGCAGTAGCAAACCTGCAACAAAAGCAGACACTCAGCAAGGATCACAAGGTAGCAGATGCTGGTGGAGCACCACAGAGTCTTCCAAGTGGGCATCTCTTAAGTCCTTCCTGAAAGCAGCTCCAGGAGGTTTTAAACCCAGTCTTGGTTAAGGTCCTACTTTTTCTTTTTCTTTTTTTTCTTTTTTTTTTTTTTTTTTAGGTCCTACTTTTTCTTCATTGTTACTTATTAGGAAATATGACTCAAGAAGTAGATTCTATTAACCAAATATCCCCAGATAATGAAATATCAGGCTTGACCTTGAAGGGCACATGCAAATTTAAAGAAATGACAGGTCAAATACACTGATGAGTTTATGATAATTTCAGATGCAAGAAACCAAATGGAAAAAAATTCTTTTCTACTAAAAGTATAATACCACCCCCTTCCTAACCTGGAGAAACAGTACTGATATGCCTAACCCATTGCACATTTTCACAAACACTGACAAATGCCCATGTTCCTTTAATAAAGTCAATACAGCGAACCTCCATTGAATGTGTATAAATCAAGCCATGATTCTAGATGCCTGACTCTGAATTGAATTCAGAGCTGAATCCAAATGAAAGATGCTTGACTCTTAGAGGGAGATCATTCCAAGTTCATTTCTGTTCATGAGCTGACAAATAACTGCGTACTTAGATCAGTAGATCTATACATAATGAATACTTCTTGATTTGAAATATCTTTTGCCCAAAATGAAAATTTCTCCATTCCCAAATTTAATGATTATCTTAAAATGCAAATAGCATGAATTAACTTGGAAAAGTACACTGTCCCAAAAATACACTGTCCCAGCATATTGGCAAATGGTTTCCCAGCCTTTTTTCCCCCTCCACATGGGTATTTTTTCCCTATTCAAAAACTGTGATCAGGCCAGGGATTTAGCTCAGTGGCACCACACCTGCCTTGCAAGCACAAGGTTTTGAGTTCAATCCCCGGTACCAGAACGAAAACAAAAACTGTGTTCACCTTTCTGTATCAATATATATCAATCAGTGCTTCACCTTTTGATACATACTACTAGAATGCTGTCCTGCTATTTGGTCTTCTCCCAGTAGTTATGCTAAAGGTCTATACGCAATCTAATTTGGGGAGCAAATTTTATTGAAATATAATAGGCAGAAAAGTGCACAGATCATAAATTTACAGCCTAATATACTTTCAAGAAGAAAACAATGCAATATTCGGGGACTAGGGAGCATGGCTCAGTGATGAAGTACTGTGTCCACCATGGGTGAGGCCTGGGGTTTGATCCCCAGCACCACATACACAACCCCCCCCCAAAAAAAATGATGACATTCAGATTAAGAAATAGAACATTACCGAATTTCTGGGGGTGTTGCTGAGTGGAAAGGTCCTGGGGTCAGCCCCCAGGACCACAAAATTAATAAAACCACACTCTGGATGAAAAAAAAAGAAATAGAACATTACCAATACCACAAGAAGCTACCTTTGTGCAGCCTTCAGTCACAACTGCCACAAGTGTAACCACTATTCTGTTAATTGTCTAGTTTGTAATTTTAATATGATGGGATGGGGAAAGAAAACCTTTTTTGTTTCTGGTTACTTTTCTGAAGGTACTACTTAGATTATCTATAAAATTTATGGTTTTTGAAGTTGAATCTCAATGAAAAATAATAATGAACAGTATCTTTTTTAAGGTTGGGAAGTGTTCAATGACTTGCCATAATTGAAAAGAAGATTCTAGAGGATAATCTTTCTGAAATATTATTTACTCAGTTAATACTTGAGTTCCTTTGCACCAGGCACTGTGATTCAAAACAGAAAAAGCGCCTGCCTTTCTTTGAAATGACAGATTTGCAGAAAGATTAGTACCTTTTGCTACTGAGAGTGTATTCTCTTTATGAAGACTAAAGATGTATGGCTAGAAACTGACCTCTGCTAGATGCTCCTGGTATGATTTGGAGGATGGAGCACTATCTAGATTTCCCTGGTTGTTCAAGCCTGCCTGCCTCTAGCTTATCCTTGCCACTTCTCTTTTCTTTCTTCTGCTGTTTTTCTGCAATGATAGCAAATTTGGCTTAGCAAAGTACAAGGTTTTCTGTGTGATAAGGCCTTTATAAGCATTCTAATATTTGGCTGTTAAAATGAAATATGCAGCTGGGGATTTAGCTCATTGACACCATGCCTGCCTCGCAAGTGCAAGGTCCCGAGTTCAATCACCAATACCAAAAAAAAGAAATACGCAAAAACAACTCACCAGGTTATATGTCATACACAGATAATGAGCTTCATTCCTGGAGCTCAGCACCAGAAGAGAAGGAGTAACTGGCTGCTCTGTTTCTCTCCAGGAATCGACAAGGAGAACGTTGAACTCTCCCCCACCACTGGCCACTGTAACAGTGGACGAACTCGCCATGGATCCGCAAGCCAAGTGCAGAAGCAAAGAAGCACTGGCAGTTTCAAACGTAATAGCA
This sequence comes from Heterocephalus glaber, assembly GCF_000247695.1. The sequence goes on from NW_004624875.1 coordinate 3,956,560, forward strand.
TTAAGAAGATCGTGTGAAGCTTTCTTTCTTTCACTTTTCAAACCAGCGTAACATGGGCTCTTCACTAGTGACCCCTTCCCTAACCATGCCCTGTCCCCACATGTTGCGATGCTGCACTTCATGTTTTATAATGGACCCATCTAGTCTGCCATGTCGCCAAATGATCAATTCTTGGAAGAATCGCCTAAATTTAATGCTGCTTTTTTTTTTTTTTAACTTTTTTTCCTTCTACTTTTGGTGTGTATCTGGTATAAGTCAGAACAACTACAGAGAAGGTGGGAGGTCAGGACACTTGAACTGAGAACATCTTGATTTTGTGAGAGGGTGAATTCTTGAATACTGCTACTACTGGCCAGCTATGAAACCCTTTGCACAGAGCTCTGCCTTCTTTGTTTTCCCTTCATCATACAAAGTAAAGTTTTAGCCTGCCTTACACACTTTTCAAGACAGAAGTTTATGGGAGAAGTAATATTATAACCCCAGTACGTTTAATCTGATTTTTAGCTGTGGACTTTTTTTTACCTTAGAAGCTGAAGGAAGCGCAGAGGTTAAGCCTTAGTGACTTCACACCTTAAAGCCACAGGCGGGGTACTTGGGGGGTGGGAGGGTGTAGTATTTTGTAGTAGATTCTTAAGAAATACTAACATTTGAGAATTAGCAATAATTATAGGAAAATAAACATGACCACATATAACAGTACTGAATTAATGCTATGGGTTCTGAGGCCTTCTCCAAACTCAGTTATCCAAACTAGTTTCTTTCTCCAGTTGATTATCATTTAGTCTTTAAATATTCTGACGGTGTTGTTTGTTTTTGGTTTTTGTAAGCCAAAATTATATTAACCGTATTTTTATTTAACCGTATTTTTTTGCCTCTTCCTCTTCTAATAATTCTCAGCAGGGTAATTAGCAAGCAAAGTGTTGAAAATTGTTCCCAAAAGTTCATTTTCATAGATGTTTGCATTAGCTGCATAGCAAAATGGAATGGTACGCAATTTTTAGAGTAGCTGATACGTTTATTTTGTTAAATAATTTTCAAGAAATAGAGTGTGCTGTATGTCATCATAAATTTCTTTTTTATCATAAATTTCTTTGATAAGATATATTTTAAAAATCATCCCCCTCTCCAAAAAAATCAGGACTCTCTCTATGAAACATTTGGGTTCTATATGATAGTATTGCATCTAATCACTGTGAAAAGTCTGGTCAGCCTGCATTTGTGTGACAGTGGGGGACTGTTAGAGTTGCTGCTATACTAAATGGTATGGATTTTTGATTTTCATAGCATAGGAATCTCCACAGTAATGCAGATCCAGTTTCTTTGTGGTACCTGCAGTGCACAAAATAATTTTACTTCAGCGAGCATATTAACATCTGGATGTTCTACTAAGGACTAAACTATATTTTAAAAGGATATCCCCTGCCCAGGTTCTCTTTGTATGTTAAGATATAATGGTTTTGGGAGGGGAAAAAAGAAACCAAGGGGAGTGGGGGTTCCTGTGGTGTTAGTTCATCAGTGGATTTCAGTAAATTAAATTCCACAGCTAATTCTGTGAGTAATGGTACATTTAAGTGTTCTGATTAATAATATAACACATTTTACACTTAACCACACAGTAACAATGTAATATGTTAATGTAAATAAAATTGCTTTTGATATTCAGAAATAACAAGAATTTAATTTTTTAATTTTGTTTACGGACCTGGGAAAAGTAAGAAACATTTGCCAAAAGGAAAAAACACGTTAGTATTAATAATGATTTAAACATAGAATTAATGGAAAATATTGAAGACAGGTGCAATTAACTAAGCTTTTGTTTTTTGATTATTGTAGAGGCTGCATTAGAGTAAATGTTTATAATATAGCAACTGAGACTGTAAAGAAGCTTAGAACTGATTTAGAAATAGATCAGTGATATTAATGCCAAGGATGCTAAGCTCCGGTTATAGTCGTGTTTCTCCCCAACCCAGTGCTTCTGGGATGTGGTGTCACAGCTTCTTGGCTCCTAGAGCACTAGGCAATGAGAGCCTTTAATAATTTTGGTTCAATATTTTTCCTCTTTTGTTGATTTGGTGTGTGTGATGGTGGAGGTTACACTATTTTGCTTCTCCCATCAAAACAGAAATTTCCAAAGGTTTACTATTAAAAATATTGATCTTTCCATAAACAAGTTCACGAAACTATGATGTTTTTTAAATTATTTCCCTCTAGTGTAATGAATGAAATGAATCCACGTGAAGTACCTCATGAAATGATCAGCGTTGCACAAATCAAAATTGAGCCTTCTTTGAACTGCAAAAATACTTTTTACCAGTATGTCCTAGGAATCTGAAAAGTTAGCTAAGGTTTAGAATTTATCTTTAAAGAAATTCTGACTTTTGAGAAAAAAAAATCTAACTTTCCAAATAAAATGAAAATGAGCTAAATCCCTCACCATATTCTTCCCCTGAGAAATGAAATACTTTTTTAGTCCTTATACTTGCAATTTAAGACAAAATCTGAAGTTCAGAGCAAGTGGCCCATTTTATATAATGTGATGTAAGCTCTGTCGTTTGTTTTGGGTTTGTAGACACCCCCACACACACCCCCCACCCCCGGTTGCGTCCTCCTTGTTGTGCTCCTGTCGAAGGGCTGCCCAGTATGGTGCGGTGCCCTGTCCTCCGGCGCTCACTCATGCCTTCCTCTTGCACACTGAGCAGGCACAGGACACCGCCGGGGACAGAGTGTGAGCTGGCAACCCTTCTGCTTTGTGTGTTTTGGGGGTTTTCAGTTTCTTTTGACGGTTTTTTGTTTTTTTAATTTTTTGTTCTGTTTTGGGTTTTGTTTCTCCTTTTACCCCCCTCCCCAAGCATAAAGAGGCATGTCTTACTCAATATTATGCAATGGACCTATATGAAAACTCACTTAGTGTCAGCCACACCATTTTTTAAATGCAGTATATTCATCTGTAAATAGTTTGTGTAAAATTTGACAGAAAAGTATATTTACTACACTGTAAATACATGTGACGATATATTGTATTATTTTGCTTTTTTGTAAAGCAGTTAGTTGCTGTACATGGATAACAAAAATTTGATTATTCTTGTGTTAGTGTTGTTAACTTCTTCCTATGACTGCGTTCCATCTTTTAAAGAAAATGCTGTGTATTGTAAACTTACATTGTATATGATAACTTACCCTCCTTTCCATTAGGCCTAAACTTTGATGGTTCCTTGTCTGTAACCTTGTTCATATTGTAAGCAGTTGTATGCCAGCGGGAGAAATACTGCCCAACAGACAAATTCGATCACTGTAGGGGAAATTCCTAGAACTCTGTCTCAGACCATTGTTGTTCCCCACTCCGTTTTCCTCCTGTGTATGTACACACACACACACACACACACACACACACACCTTTTTTAAAGTAAAATGTAAATTCAATCTGCTCTGAGACGTGAGAAGTTATTTTTTTCACATGTATCAAGTTCTGTTTTCTGGCTTTTCCCATTCCTCCCTGATCTTTTGACATTAAGGCCATTTCCTTTCATGTAAGGATGTTTTTGGGTCTCCTCCTCCCCTCACCCACATGGAAAGACGGTTCTATGGTTCTATTTCCAGAATATCTCTCAAGTAATTTTGGTGAAAAGTTTTTTTAAGGCTTGCCCACTCAGGATGACTGGTCTCCGGGAATGAGCAGTCAACTAGAAATGCAAGGCAGTACAAGCAGTCAGAGGGCACGCCCCACAGTCCTCCAGCTTCTCACCTCCACCTCAGAACCTCGGCGGCAGCGCATGCCCATAATCCACCTCCCCTGAGCTTTGCTATTTCATTTACCCCCATTATTTGGGCTACTTCCTTTCTAAGGGAGAAAGAATCCATCCTAGAGAGCACCTGGGCGAGGACAGATCTGTCCTCAGAAAGGCAACCATGTCACTGAACAAAGGACTGGAAAAGACGAAAGAAACCTGCAGGCTGCGACAAGTGCTGGTCCTTTTATGGGAAGGCCGAAAAGGCAGGGATGCCTCAAGCTTGTGGATGTTCTGGGGCCATCCCAGATGAACCCCACCCCCAAGCTAATGCACCGTCTCCCGGGACCGGGACAGGGTCCTGTGAGAGCGGGTGTGTGGTTAAAGCTGCTTGGGCAGTGTTCCTGCCCACCTAGGTTTCAGACCACAGGAATGGTGAACTGGAAACTCAAATAGTGCAAATAGCTTTTTTTTTTCTGTAGCCTACATCAGCTTACTCAAAACTGCAGCTGCCAATTTAAAACAAGCTTTTTTGCAATGTTGATTATGTTTCCATAAATATTAGGACCACACTATAGCAACATAATCATTGTTGGTTTGAAACTCACATTTTGTTCTCCTAAAAGTGCTGGCTAGTCATAAGTGGAAATTTTATAATGTAATGTGGAACTGTAATTTTAATAAATAGGTTGGCTTTTTAAAAAAAATACCTTTATACTGTATGTATGTATGTATATATATATACATATATATATACTAAATATGCATATATGTGTGCATATTTAAGGTTCTCATTCTATGAGATCCTTAACGTTGTCTCCATGCTGGGACAAAAAGCCTAGTAGGTTGTGATAAAAAGATTTAAGCCTCTGAGGTTACAGGGTTCAGAATCCCCCAACCCCACCCCAGGGACCACTTCCTCCATGTAAAATGAGGAAGATGGAATCTGAATAGGGCTCTTTCCTGTTCATAAGTTCAGAAAGCATTGCCAAACTTAACTACCTTTATGGAAAGAAAATAGAAATATAACCTGTGCTAATTAGTCCTGTGTTTGTGCCTTGCCCTGTGTAGCCATTACAGATACAAAGGAAGAAAGCTTGGCTTCTGCCCTCTATGAGCTCATGATTTAGTGGGGAAACTGCCACAGAACTGATGATACAGTGTCCCAGGGTATGGAGTTACTAGAAGGGTGCAGTGTGGCTGGCAGAATTGGTAACTGAGGAGTTGAGGCTTGAAAATGCCCAAGAAGTTTGTCCAAGTGGAGATATGTCCAAGGATCTGTTGTAAGTGCCTATAATATGTAGGCAGTAACTGAGGCTATGGAGAAACTGGCCCGAAAAGGGCAAGTAGAGGTGTTTCCAGGCAGAAATCAGAGACTGACTTACCATGTTCTTTTTTTTTTTTTTTGCTACCAGGGATCGAACTCTGGACCTTGCACTTTTGAGGCAGGCAGCAGAACCACTGAGCTAAATCCCTGGCCCCTCTTAACATGTTCTTATTACCCTCCATTTGTTTGTCCCACATTGGGGATGCAATTTAATTTCCTACCTCTAAAACATGCATGGGAGCACACCTTAGCCCAAGACTGCAGAAATGGGTGTACTCTCTGTCCCAGCAACTCCAAATGTTTTCAGTCTGGCCTACAGTCAAAGTAAAATGAGAAATGGAGGCCAGGGGATGCTCCCTTACCAACTTGGTCATTTGTGGATGGAAGGCAGAAGGGAACTTGGTAATCCATGCCTTCATCAAAAACTTAACACCACTGCCCACATTCACATCTAGGTGACCCAGAAAAATAATTACTAAAATACCAAGTCTTTGTGAGTTTGCAACAGTCAGCGCTCAACAAACGTTTCTTGGGTGCCCAATTTTTCTGAGTTGATGTGAACATTAACATCTCTTGCAGTGCTCTGATTCCCATTGGCTGTGCGGAGAGCATTCTCTTGCTCCCATAACAGCTTCTCCTTACAACACTGCAATCATCAACCCTCTTCCCGTCTACCTGGTTGGTTAGACTGGCTTCTGGGGTGGGAGGTAGAGTGGGGACACTGGGCTTTATTCAAAAATGTTCACTTTATGGTTGGTGGTTAACATGTAAGGCTCTACATTACCAGGGAACTATATAAACAAAAAAATAGGGGAAAAAAAGATTCCAATGGTGTCCCCAGGGGAAAATCCCAAACAAAATAGACATGACCTGTGTGAGAGAGGCCTATGGAAAACATTAACCTGGAAGTGGGAGTGTAGCTCAATGGGAGCCTTTGCCTAGCATGGGTGAGGCTCTGAGTTCAATCCCCAGCACTGCAGGAAAGAAACTCCAACCCACACTTTGAGATTTCACTATTCAGTAAAATTTCTGAAAGATATTCCATCAGTTTATGCATTTAGAAACAAGCTACAACCACACACACACCAAAAAAAAAAAAAAAAATCTCTTGTCAAAGTTTTTTTTTTGGTACCGGGGATCGAACTCGGGTCCTTGCGCTTGCAAGGCAGGCGGTGGAACCACTGAGCTAAATCCCCAGCCCAAAAAAAATCTCTTTGTTTGGCAGTACTGGGGACTAAAAACAGTGCCCTGGCATGGAGCTACATCACCAGCCCTTTTTTATTTTTAAATTTGAGCCAGGGTCTCACCAAGTTGCCCAGGCTGGGCTCAAACTTGCAATCCATCCTGCTTCAGCCTCCCAGAGTGCTAGGGTCACAGGCATAGGCACTATGCCTGGGTTGGTTTCTGTTTTTGTTTTTTGGTATCGGTGATTGAACTCAGGACCTTGCGCTTGCAAGGCAGATGACGTGCCACTGAGCTAAATCCCCGGCGGTTGTTTTTTGTTTTTATGAGAAACTATTTTGACACTAAAAGAGCAGAGAGGAAAGGAATAGGATGGAATATAATTTTTTAAACCACTTAGTTTTGCTTTATTAAAGTCACAGTGTTGTCCTTATTTTCCTCCTATTGCTGCTGACTCAGCACCGCCCTGCTCAGCAGATAGGCATGTGAGCGGCTCACCAAAATGAAGTCAGGTGAACGAAGAGACCAAGCACAGCCCTGTTGAGAAGAGTGGACGTGGCAGTGTGCCATTTCTTCCAGATGAATGTCCTGGTTGAACACAATTCTAATCAAAACCCCAGCAAAAAGAATATCCAGACAGAATGATCTGAGTCTACCTTGAAGAATAAACAAGAAAGTGTAGCTAACAAAAATTAAGAGGGTAGTTGGAAAATTTCCTTATTAGTAAAATATATACATGTTTTGTTCTTGGTTTTTTTGAGACAAAGTCTCGCTATGTAGTTCAGGCTGGCCTCAAACACGCAGCGATCCTTCTGCCTCAGCCTCTGAGTGCTGGGATTACAGGCATACACCACCACTACACCAGGCAAATGTTTTAATATTTAAAACTGTGATATTTAAATTTTTTTTTTTTTGGTACCAGGGATTGAACTCAGGACCTTGCGCTTGTGAGGTAGGCGGCGAAACCACTGAGCTAAATCTGCAGCCCAATATTTAAATGTTTAAAACTGCTGAAAGGACTACAAGTGGAGATGTAGCTCAGGTGGTAGGAGTGTTTGCCTAACATTTTACAAGGCCCTGAGTTCAATCCACAGCACCACAGAAACAACAACAAAACCCTATGATAATCATAATTGGACTAGATAAACAGAATGAAGGCCCAGTTTATGTTATAGTTAAAAAAAAAAAAAAAAAAGACAACCCTCAAATTTTATGGGCTTCAAAGCCACAAAAGCCTGTTTTCCAGCCTGCTTCATGCCAGTCACTGCCCAGCAGGGGGCTCTGCTCAGCCCAGTTTCTCCAGGTCCCAGAAACTGAGCAGCCACTGCAGACAGCCAGGAAGAGTTGAGATTGCACCACTCCACTGACCCCTCTGATGGTGGACATGTTTCCTGTCTGCACCAACCAACACAGTGGCCCCTAGCCGCACATGGCTGTTGAACACTTCGGACGTGGCTAGTGAGAGTGAGAATTTTCTTTAATTATAATTAAGTGAATAATTTCATGTGACTAATGTCCTCCAGGATGGACAGCAGCATCAGTAATTAAAGACTCCAGCTCTGGGAACACAAGCATGCTGCTCCAAACTTCAGCAAGTCACAAGAGTCAGGAAGAACGCTCCTCAAGCTAGGCATGGTGGTGCATGCTTGGAAACTCAGCACTCTGAAAGGCTGAGGCAGGAGGATTCCAAGTTCAAGCCCAGCCTGGGCAACTTAGGCACTTAGCAAGAGCCTGTCTCAAAATTTAAAATAAAAAGCTAGGGATGTGGCTCAGCGGACAGGCCTTGGATTTAATCCTCAATACAAAAATGTAGGGAGCAGGGAAAGGGGATGTTACTAGAACCTCTGCAGTAAGTCCTAGTCTCCTTTGAGCCACGGCAGCACACAGTGAATTAACTTATTATACAGGAAAGGTAGAAAAATGAGACTTTGAGAAGAAGCGGAGCTTTGGGTCTGATCAGTGCTGCTCTGGGTGGCAAAGACGAAAGCCCCCAGTTTACTGTACCTTTTATTCAGTACATCAGGAGAAACAGATGTAACAAATGACTTGCAGAGAGTTCAGTACATCAAGATAAACAAGGAGTAACAATCTAAGAACAATGAGGAACTGACTAGATGAAGATTTTGTTCCTCCCAGAATGTCTTCAGCTGGTGTCATCTTGTCCTGGAGCATCACAGCATCACCGGATCATTGAGGTCTCAGTTGTGACCGGGGGCCAGAATGGAATTATGTCTCAAAATGCCATAGCTGGCCTGTAGGCAGGAGAACTAGGCCTAATCAAATGATTTTTCCCTAAAATTATGTAGCATTGCTCCTGACACAAACATACAAAACGTGTGGTCTTTAGTCGAGAAGAGAGCAAGCTGAAAATGTTGGCAAAAACATTAATGAATGCCACAATAAAAATGGACTTTAAGCATAAAAGCAGTGGAAGAAATCTGAAAGATTGTGCTTTAACTGCCTGACAGGTTACAATGTCACCATCCCGCCCCCCCGCAAAAAAAAAAAATCACAAAATTAAAGGGCTATCCAATGGTCTTTTATCTTATTATAAACAAACAGTTCATAAAAATTACTTTTAAGAAAAGACACAGTGGAAAAAATGAAAAGGGCAAGGAACATGAATGGCTATGGACCAATAGCTAATTGCTGTATAGTGAGAAGGTCATCGCACTTGGTAAACAGTGTGGTACCTCATGTTGGTCAGGACCATGGTGTGACGGGCTGTGTGCGCTGAAGAATGTCCACACTGGTGCTGAAGGGAGCCAGGTGGAAGCAGAGACCAACTGTGGTCGGTGGGAACAGTGAATATCGTAGTTTGGCAGTTCTGTGCATAGGAATCAAGCGTAGAGAAACAAATGATGAGAGAGGTACAACTTCTAGTGAAGTCTTATTTATAATATCAGAACTCCTGAAGACAACCAAAATGCTGGGCGTGGTGACACATGCCTGTGCTCCCAGGACTCAGGATGCTGAGGCAGGAGGATCACCACAAGTTCAAAGCCAGCCTGGGCTACATAATGAGTTCAAGGCCAGCCTGAGCTACATAGGAAACCCTGTCTCAAAAAAAAAAAAAGAAAGAAAAAAAAAAAAGACAACCAAATTGTTGATGAAATGACCTATCTTCGTCTAGCACTTTCTGGAAGCTGTTTCCTTATGCTGCCATTAAAAGGGGCATGGTCTGGCAGTGTAGCTTAGGAAAGTCCTTGCCTAGCTTATGTGAGGCACTGGGTTCCATCCCCAGCTCTGCAGAAAAGCCACGGGGAGGGATAAAAGAGTAAAGCTTAAAAAAAAAAAAAAAACCGCCGGGGATTTAGCTCAGTGGTTCCTCCAACTCCCTCGAAAACGGAAGGACCCAAGTTCGATCCCTGGTACCAAAAAACAAAACAAAACAAAACAAAAAAGAGTAACGCTTAAATTGGGGGGAAAACATCTCACAGAATCTAGGGGTTTGAAACTACATGACAGGACTGGAAGTGTACCTCAGTGGTAAAGCTTTCGCCCAGCATTCCCTGGGCCCTGGGCTCCATCCCCAGCACCACACACACACACACCTCATGAGGGCTGACCCTCAATTACATAAATAAGTAAATAAAAATGTATGTTGATATGTGGAAAAAGATGAAGGGATTAGGGTTAATAACTGCTAATTTTTTTCTTTTAAATATTTGTCTATATTTTTATAATGAGCATTATTGCTTTAAGATCAAGTCAGGTTATTAAGAGGTGAGAATGATGCTGACTTCTTTTCTAGAACTAGGAATCAAACCCAGGGTCTCATACATGCTAGGCAAGTGCCCTATCACTGAGCCACATCCCAATCCTGATGCTGACTTTTCACTTGTTAGAGCAGTGGGAAATACTCTGGTATTAAATTAGCTACTATCTCCTGGACATTCTTATCTCTTGCCATTTGTCAAAGAGTGGCTTTTAACCTAATGTAGAGTCCAGAGAGCTGGGCTGTCTCTCCTTCCTTAGGGGAATATTGGCAAGGCAGATGTAGGCTCTGGTCACCACTGGCCCTTCACTGTCACTAACACTTCCTCTCCCAGTTCACAGTCCTGCAGGATTCAAGGGTCTCTGGGGAAGGGCCCTTGCCTTTGCAGAGTTTTCAGGCTATTAAGGGCCTATAAATACATACAGCCGTATAAATACATAGTGACTTAATGCCAAGCCAGTCATGGTCCTCAGTCCTTTGAGCATCTTGCCACCTGCTCTCCAGTCCTGTTCTCCCCCCACCTCTCTGATAGTGGTTCCTTCCGATCCCCTCGGTTCTTTATCCTGCATCCATTTCTGATCTGGAAGTGATCCTGCCGACCTCAGAAGAGGGCCTGGTGTCCTGGCCAGGGCAGGGGCAGCGCATCCCTGTGCATCACACACGCTTTCAGAATGGCTGCATGAAGTTCTTTAGGGCAGGGTAGTGAGGACAGCCAACACAGGGAAGGCTTCTTGGAGCATTTAAAGATGCCTGTGGGGGTGGGGGAAGGAAGACATTCCATGGAGAGGAACAGCATCTCATGGATCTATGCCACACTGAGTCTGGAGTCTGTGCCACACAATGCTTGGGTTACAACAAGTGCTCAATAAATGTGTCCCTGAGTGTGGTAAGTGGTATTACTTCCACAAAGGGCATCAGACTGCAAAGGGCCTTCCTGCTTATGGCCCAGGGCGAGGGTTTAGGAGTTTGAGTTTGGGGCAGAAGGGGGCAACAGGGAAGGTGGAGCAGGAGACTGTGAAGATCTAAGTACCTTGGACTTCTGGGAAAGAGGTAAGAAGACTCAGGCAAAAGGCTGCTTCCTAACCCGTGAGGAGCCCACAGTAAATGTTGGTGCCCTGAAATGGAAGTCACTTTCAGGGGCCATTTCTGCAACAAAGAACAAGATTTGGAGCTCAGGTGGATAGAATAAGTAAGGCCTTGCCATTTCTTCTTAGAAACATGGAAGGAATTCTAGCAACCAGCTTGTCCTGCTCCCGGGCGTCGGAGAAGGGTCTGGGTGGCACCCTACCCAACATGAGCTCCTGTGGCAGAGGAAGGACAAGGCCTCAAGATGCCCTGTTGCCTCCCACAGGTCTCAGCAGGGCCCCAGCACCAGGCTGTGTCTCCAAGTGTGATTTCTGTCTCTGTGATGGAGGCATATCTGGAGCAAAGTATAGAGTTCACACCCATACTTCCCCTCCAAAGCAATAATTATTCATAGTTAAAAACAAAAAATCCAGCAGGTTTGTGAGCAGGAAGAAACTGTGAGTCCTGACCCATTTCCAGACAACATGGATGGTGGTATCAAGGCCCACATGAAGCAGAAAACTGCATCTCCTTTTAGCCTGGCTCTGAGCGGCTCCGGGCTGACACATGGAGTAACCACCACCTGCCAGGCCAGGCTGGGCACTGGGTGAGCACATTACATGCATTTTCTCATTAAATTCCTGCAGGACCCACTTTACACACAGGAGAACAGGCTCAGAGAATTTAACTTGTCCAGAGCCAGGGAGCTAAAAGAGCAGCTGTGTTGATGCCCAGCTCAGCAATTTGGGGTTCTAAAACCTAGCTCTTTTGTTTTTCTGGTAGATAATTTATTTTGTAATTAGAAGACATACGAGTGAACGTGATGTGATCAACAACAGAGTAAGAAGTACATATAATAGTATTGTTCTGTATGTCTTCAGCATAAACTTAAAAATTTTATTAGTACATGTTTGTGATACATGAGAATATATTCATCACGGCATACTGGTGCACATATATATTGCATCTTAATCCTTTTTTTTTTTTTTTTGGTACCAGGGATCGAACTCGGGTCCTTGTGCTTGCGAAGCAGGTGGCGAAACCACCGAGCTAAATTCCCGGCCCCATCTTGATCCTTTTTGCTTGCCTTCCTCTCCATTCTCTTCTAAATCCGCCTGTGTTTTGTTTACTGAGGTGGGGTCTCACTATGCAGCCTGGTTGGACCTCCAATTCAATATGTAGCCCAGGCAGGGCTCGAACTTGGGATCCTCCTGCCTCAGACTCCAGAGTGCTGAGATTACAGAAGTTGGGCACCATGCCCTGCCCAACCTGGCTCTTTATAATTTTTATAACTTACACGTGATTATTTATGCCATACATATTCATTTCCTGTGGCTGCTGTGCCATATACTACTTGAAACTTGGTGGCTTAAACAACAGAAATGTATTTTCTCACAGTTCTGGCAGCCAGAAGTCTGAAATGCAGGTTTGAGGGGGGTGCTCCCTGAGGGAGCTGGGGGTGGGGAGTCTTCTAGCTTCTGCATTCCTTGGCTCTGGCTCCACCACTCATTTCTGTCCCATGTGTCACACTGTCCCTTCTGTGTAAAGTCTGCCTCTGATCCCTCTTATAAGGATACACGTGATCGCATTTAGACTCCCCCAGTAACCCACTATAATCTCCCCCATTCCAGATCTTACATCTTTAAAAATCCCTTTTTATTTTTAAATTTAAAAAAAATTATTGGTATATGTTTGCATGACAAAAAAATCCTTTTTCTAATTTCTAAGTGATGTTTACAGGTCCCAGGAATTAGGACATGGCTATTTTAACTAACTCCTTCTCAGACTTTAACTGCATGGATGCAGGGCATTGTGGAAGCCAGAGAAATCAAAAGAGAAATGGACACACAGTCCCTGCCCTCTGGGACCTCATGCTTATTCCTGTGACCTTTGCTACCTGCCCACGTGCCCTTGTGACAATGGTAAAGGTTCTGAGTTTACATCATTACCTCCCCAACTCAGCCCTGTTCCCCCTACAGGCTGGGCTCCTCCACCTGGGCTTCCTGTAGGAGTTGCCACTGTCACTGCAGCTTCTGGAGGACAGGAAGAAGTGGAATGGGGAGGAGACAGGAGCAAGGGCCCCCAGGCAGAAGGAGACAGGAGATGTTGGAATACAAGGCCCAGAGAGAGGAAAGGTCCTGCACCTGCCAGCACAGGCAGTAGGACCCATGAGGTTTTTTTCCACAGAGGAGGGTCCTAACAGAGGTTTTGTTTCTTCCTGGAGAATGGGTGGGAATCCCAGCTGGCCCTTCCATGTATGTTTCTCAGCATTTTCCCAGCCTGCTGGGACTCAAAGCTCATCCGGAGGCCAAGGAGGGCAGAAAGGAAGCTCTCAGCCTTCTTCCTCACCTCTATCAACAGGACCTCTTGCTTTCCTGGGGCAGCCCCCTCTGCCATGCAGTACCCAGCCCTCCATGGGCCCCCTACGTGGAGCTGCACTTCTCACTCCATCCTAGTCCCACTTTTAAGGACCCAAAAACTGCAAATGGCACTATCTGCAAGGCCCTGTGCTCAGCAAGTCCTTCTGGGATCCCAGAGTCTAGGACCTCTACACAGATCACGTTGAGTCATTCAGCAAGGACAGGGAGCCTGAGGCTCCTCCCCTTGCCCCCCAGCATGCCCTATACACATAGGTGCTCAATAAAAAGCATGTGACAAACCGAGAGAACATGCTTGTGATGTGCTATGCTGGTCCCAGCAGCACAGTGGTGAACAAGAGAACCAGTGCCAAACCCACCTCTGAAGGGAGACAGGCTATTAGGCCCTCACCCAACAGAGGTGCACCTGCAAAAGGACCCACAAGGGGGCGCCAGGGTCAGGGGGCTCGCCTGTGGAAGGGACTCTAATTTTGCACGATCTTGTCTTGGGGGAGAACTGTAAATCTGGCCGTGGGCTTCAGGCTGGATTCCCATTTGTTCACACTCAGGTCTGAACCCTCACTTCCGCCAGCTGAGGTGAGTGAGGGCTCATCTTCTCTGTCAGCTGTCTTGGGAGGACTTGTTACCAGGGAGAGCTCTGAGAGCCGTTTATTTCCCTCAGCTCCCACCAGGGGGCAGACCCCGCTCCATCTTCTTTCTGTGCTGCTGTATTGGGCAGAGAAACTGGGCAAGATGGGACCCTGGAGGGAACCCGTATCAGGGTCGTTGGGCAGGCACAGCCCCAGCTCCCACTCCTCTCTGCCTGGGCTTTGCTGGTCTCCAGCACTCAGCCTCTCTCCCCTCCCCTCTTATTCTCCACTTCCACCCACAGTTCATGGGCAGGTGGAAGGGAAGAACATCCAGGCCCTTTGCATGCATTTACTCTAATCCTCAGTGACAGATATTACAATCCCCATTGTGCAGACAGGAAACTGAGACTCAAAAATGCCAGCATGTTGCCGAGGGGCACCCGACCAGCGAAGAAGCCCACACTCTTCACAGAACACCGTGCCACCCTGTGTCCATGGCTTCCCCTGCCCTCTTTTCGTGGTCTGTCTGATCTTCGAAGCCTCTCTTCCCAGGAGGTTCTGCCTTACCTGGCTCCAGGAAAAGGGCAAATAAGACCAGGCTCACCCCTGGGCAGGACTGCAGAGAAGGCCCCTGCACAGGAAGTACATCCAGTGTTCCAGGGCGAGCAGGAGGACCGCAGAGTGGAAGCCGAGGCAGGGAGAGGGGAGGCCTCACAGTCCTCGTGCAGAACTGTGCCCACCCCCGTGCACTCCCTGTTTGCGGTATTCCATGGCTTCGGCTCCTGCAGGCAATAGGGGAGGCATCTGCTCTGGGCAGGGGCTCCTCTGGGCCCACTTGTGGCCAGAGATGAAGAAGAGGAGATGATTAAGATGTTTCTGGCCCTGCAGGGTCTCCCAGCCTGGTGGGGGAGATGGGCACTCGGGCAGAGAATCACAAAACTGGGTAGGTAGCAGGAGGAAGGGCCCAAAACACAGAGTAGGAGGCGAGGGGAGGAGGATACCAGGAAAGGCTTCCTGGTGGAGGCCACCTGTCTGGGAGCGGATCGCCTGAGCAGGGGTGGGCTGGGCCAAGGCCTATTGATGGCTTGGGGAGGACTATCCCCACCGGGGCCTGTGGTGCTGAGCAAGGAAAGGAGAGGAGGGGCGCGCTGGCCCAGGACCCAGCTCGAGAGCTGCAGCTGAGGCTCCTGGGACACTACTGGGAGGAGGAGGCTCGGGTCAGGCACTGCCACCAGCACTCGGGGCAGAGCTTCTGTCCCAGGCCCTGAGCTCCAGGTGCAGAGCTGCAAGAAAGGGGGCCTCCCCAAAGTGTGGGCGTCCCTGGGCCCTCATCCGGAGGCCTAATGGAAGGCCTCGCTTTTCCTTTCTCCTGCTGGCCTAGTTTTCCCTCCCTGCACCTCGCACGCCCCGTGCCCTGAGCTGGCCACAAGAGTGCTGTGGAGAGGTCTCTGGGACCTAACCCCAGAGTCACGGCGGGCTACTGCCCGGAGACTGCTTTTCGGGGAAGCAGAGCAGACCAAGAGCAGAGTCCAGACTCGTGGATGTGTAGGTAGGAACGCCGGTCCGGCTCTCACAAGCAGTGTGGCCTAGCGTTAAGTAATCCAGCGTCTCCCTTCCGGCTTCCTCAGAGGTGAAGGTCATCAAACCCGGGAAGCTGCTGAGCGCTTGGTAAAGGACAGGTGCCAACAAAGGGAGGGTGGTGACCGCAAGGTCCAGGGACTGAGGACGGATGGAGGGCGCGGGTGGTCCCGGGCTCAGGGCTGCGAAGGACCGGTCCCCCGGGAGAGTGGGGCCTGGGGCGGCTCCCGATTCCGGGCACCAGCTGCGCTTGGCGGCGCGCAGGCGCCCACACTCCCGGCTGGGCAGGGGGAGGGGCGAGCGCGGTCACGCGGAGGGAAACTGAGTCCGCGGGGGGGGGGC